>LUCH01003427.1:8413-47829 GCA_013368495.1 Paragonimus heterotremus
AACACAAGCTTGTGTTGTGTGAGCCTGCGTTTTGAGGGTGTCAGACACTAACACCCCGAGGTCACGTTCTGTATTACTCTGTATTAATAAGTGACCTCCAACATGATAGGCCTTGACATCCGTGATATCTCCCAGGTGCATGAAAGAGCATTTTTCCGGGTTAAGAAGCAAGCACCATTGCACCGTCCATGTTGAAATCTTATCTAAGTCCTGTTGCAGTATATCGCTATCCTCGTCTGAAGAGACTGCCCTCCACACTTTCATAGCATCCGCGAGGACAAGGGCAGGCGACTGCAACTGGTGTACTGGATCATCCACAAAGACCAGAAACAGAAAGGATCCAAGCACTGACCCTTTTGGCACACCACATGGGGCACGCAACCATTCCAATAAATTTTGATTGACAGTTGCAGCGGAAGACCTAGGCAGTTGTATGTTTCACGGGATTCACCTTGAAGCTCGTTCAAAAGGCAAAACGGCTCATTTGGCGCAAATCCTTTTTTTTAATATTTTTGTATATCTTAAAATCGGAATTTCGAGCATAGCACGGACAGTATATTGATAATAACTAAGCAGTCATAATGGAGGAATTCTAATACATCGGATAATTCCCGAAAGCATCAGCTTGGTGATGAAAAATCTTCCACACTTTTGGCGAAAATAACACGTTATTGACGTTAGTTCACGTTCCGATCCAGCGATTCGGCGATTGATACACGGGTTCGAGGCAGAGACCCATGGGTCCTGGGTCCAGTCGGTTTTCCTTGATCAGTCAAGCAGGCGTCTGCTGATCCGAAAAGCATTCAATGAAAGCGGGGTGTAGCACCGCTCTTAAGAATTACAGTGAATATCACAGAACAAACTAAGGTTGCTCGCAAAAATGGCTTTTTGGAAAATGAGAAACAAGTAATGCTTTGAAGCGATTGCTAGGAACGCTACTGACGACCCCAGCAGGAAGACTGTTCGAGAAGTTAACAACCCTGTAGGAAAAAAACTATTGTCTAAGAAAGGTCCGAGGAGGATGCTTGAGAAGCTTCCTGTTATGTCCACGCAGACCGCCATCATTCGCTACAGTGAGCAACTGATCAACCAGGCCTACTCTGAAGAAGAAGTGTGCGAAAATCAAATCACCGCAGAGCCGTCGATATTCTAGTGGGTATAGATCAAGAACTTTAAGTCGGGACTCGTACGCGACACTACTATGGCCCGTGACTAGCTTGGTAGCCACGCGCTGGACACGCTCAACAGCTAATATGTCTTTCTTCAGACCGGTGTACACGACCTGATCAGCATACTCCACGAGCGGTCTTATATAAACCCCGTACAGCGTTTGGAACGCTTTCTTATCTACACGGGGGAAAGTGCGCTTAATCATCCTAAGAGAGGGAAACCCTTTTTTCGCCGCCATCTCGTGACGATGCACAAAAGATGAGTTAGACGAAAAACCAGGTGCCCAAATCCTTCTTCAGATCGATTTTCATGACACTTACTGTGCAGAATGCACTGTGAATCACTAAGGCGTTGCCGAAGTCGCCACGGAGTGACAGATGTGCACACTTATCTTCATTTAGTGGGAGACTCCAATCTTCCGACCAATGCTTAATCGCGTCAAGATCAACCTGCAGTTCACTGGAATCAGCGGCATTCCAGAACTTCAGTTCATCGGCGTTCAGGTTGACGTTGCTGGAAATATTTCCCGGAAGGTCATTAATGTAGATCAGAAATAACAGAGGACCTAACACTGACCCTTGAGGAACTCCCGCAGAAATGAGAGAAGGAGATGAAAGGTCTGTTCCGGTTTTAACTCTAAACGTTCTATTATCGAGGAAAGAGACAATCCAGCGAAGGACCTCTCCTTGAATACCATAGGCTTCCAGTTTGTGTTTCAAGGGGCCGTGTGGGACACGGTCAAACGCCTTGGCAAAGTCGAAGAAGATGGCATCTGAAATGAGGTCATTGTCTCTGGCCTCCATCAGACTGCCCATGAAGACAAGCATATTAGTTATGCATGACCGATTAGGAAGGGTGGAGGAGAAAAGATGGTTTGAAAGGAAGTGAATAAGGATGGCGCGCTTTAGTAGGCGCTCTATTATCTTGCTGATTATCCGATAGCTAGCCGGAGAGTGCCCGTCACCCACCTTGAAAATGGGCGTGACCGTCACCTATTTCCATGCACTAGGGGGAATGCCAGTCTGCAGTGTCTGTTTAAACAGCTTGTAAAAGGGCCCTGCCGGAGCAGCAGCTGCTTCTTTGAGAATTCTGGGAAGAATCTTATCAGGACCCAATGCACTATCTGAATTCACCTTAAGTAAAAGGGCCTCAACATCTGGCACATAAAACCCGACGGTTACGAGCGGTTGCCGGAAATTCTGCAGCGGAAAGATAGGGTGCCAGCCCGGCGGTGCGACGTTGTAAATTGCCGTGTAGTATTTCATAGATAACTCGGCCACAACTACAGAATTGGATGAAGTCTCCCCGTTGGGCAGTCGCAAAGAAAGAGTCGAGGGTTTATTTTTTTCTTAGTCGTCGCTTGTGCTTAAATAAGAAGTTTTGTCGTTACGAACGAACGAACATTTTCTTGCACGCGTTTTGGAGTGCTTACGTACTTCTCATCTACACCTATTTCTAACGATTTGGAACGCGCTTTGGTCATCCAAATTTCCCGTAATCTTATGCTTTGCAAATAAATGGGGACGGTCATCGAGCAGACGACGTATTCTGCGCGGAAGTGGTGGCCGATATGGGAAAATGCACAGTTTGCGCGACACAAATAAGTCGTCCGCTTTCTCAATTGCTCTTCGAACTGCCCGGTAGTTCTGGTCCGCAGAGCCACAATCAAGAAGTAATGAACCTAGGTAGCTCCTCAGGCCGTCAAAATCAGCCTGATTGAAATATCGGGCTGATTGTTCAAACCAGTAACAGATAAGATCAAAGATGAGCAGAGTGTGGTCACTGTATCCGCTTGGTGGTTTGATGATCAATCTGTCTACCAGGTGGCTGTCATTAGTAATGACTAGGTCAAGCAAGGAGGGATTCTGGCCAGAACGACGCCACGTTGGGGCGTCAACATACTGTGTCCACGCTCTCCGTCGTACCGGCGTCGATAAAGAAGTCGAGAATCCGCTTACACATTCCTGGTGGGAGGCTGATGCCCAGTTTATTTTCGGTGTACTAAAGTCGTCCATTATAAGCAGATGAGTAAAGTTTTGTTGGCCTAAGAACTTGCCTAGGTTTGCAAGAAGAGTGTCGTCACCACAGACGTCAGATGAGGGCGAACGATAGATAACCCCCACTGGGAGTGAGTCTCGGCCACGCGAAGCCAATCGAAGCCACAGAGCATCACATTTATCAGAGAAATTAAATCCACCGATAAACGTGAGCGTTGGGAGACAATGCTGAAGGAAAATCGCAGGACCCCCTGTTGGGACGCCCACCCTGTTACCGTCCCAAGGCGCCTCGGCCGTGAGGATGAAAAAAAGATTAACTTCGTCCTAGTTAGCGGACATGCTCAGAGCGGCCAAGAGGGTGACCTTGGCTATTTTTTACCAATCAGACTTTTTTTTCCACAATGCCTATCAATGACCTCAACTATTTTTTACGTCAACTGTCCTTCTCTGTTAAGCTACCGCGCATCATAGAAGTACTTTGTATTTGTCGCCTTCGTCGCACACGTTTTGGGGCGGAACAAAGCTCTATTTTTGAAGGCGTCTTTTTGGCATGCCTTGGGAGCGCATACGGGACAGTCGTTGTACTTTTCGGGAACGAGGTTTTCGTGTCAACTATTACCGTGGCGAGAATCCGAATGTTACCAAACGAATTACAATGCTAGGACAAATCGGCGTACCGTTTAGAGGGGTTCACAACAATTTCGCGACGGAACAATTTACAACAATTCTCTTTTTCCTCACGGCGGAGGCGCCTTGGGACGGTAACAGGGTGGGCGCCCTAACACCTCCATTCTCCCTCTGGCGAAGTCAGCTCGGTAAACTGAATATCAGGGGACACTGAGTTCACTGTCACTGACGTCACCTGTAAGCCAGGTCTCCGTGAAAGAAAAAATGTGAGGCTGTGCATCATGAATTAACTGCCTGATTTTCAGTAGCTTATCAAACAAACTGAGACAGTTCGTGTACATGCAATTAAGAGCTACTTCCTCATTTGTCCTCGCGTGGAAAGAGAGAAGAGAGTGCGAGGAAGAGTTTGGGAAAGAAGGCCTAGAATTGAGCAGAGTGGTGGTGTTGGGCTGGGCGTGTACTCCTGAGTGGTTCTGATCGCCCTTCTTTGAGGCTGTGGGCGTGACGTCACCGCTTTTGCTTACGTCAACTTTCCTACAGGACGCTTGACCAGCACTTCCGATGTCGCCACTTGCGGCCTCTGTACACCTGCTAAATTCCGCTTTTTTGGGTGTTTGAGAGTTCCCACCCACGGAAAATTTGACTTCTTCGTCTGCCGGTTCAGAGTTTGAAGGGAGGCGATGTGCGCGGTGTTATGCAGCCATTGATCAAATGGTTTGTGGGATGTGCCAATGAAATGTTTTCTGATTTGCGGGGTGCATCCTCAACAGACACATATCTTTTCGAATGTTTGGGAGGAAGAATTTTCTATGGGGTCTCTTGGTGGATTTTGACGTGGGTAACTCGGAGAACGGCGTTTGTGCGGTGTCCTAAGCAATTTTGCCCTTGCTTGGGGCGTCGGCCGTTGGGATGGCGACTACGGAAACAGCGTTCTTGCCATCCATCACTAGCATATAGGCCTGTGTGGATACTGCTGTAGCTGAAACCATGACCTTTGTCTCCATCTGTAGTTTACGGTCCACCATGATTCGTGAATTCGTTTTAGTCTGCTGCTCCCGTTTCGCCCTCTCTTGCCGAGAACGGTCAAAGGAAACGCCTTTCAGCTGGACGCTGGTGGATTTCAAAGCCTCCGTTTTTTCTACCGCTGTCTCGGAACTCGGCATGCTGGCAAGTTTACCAGAGGGCCGAGTGACATTTTAGTGATTTTGGCGCGTGGCCTGCCCGCGATTACGATATTTGTAACGTCCGTGGGGAGCGAAGATGCTAAGACTGACTCAGCTAGTTCGGTTGGTGAAGAAGTTGTGGGGAAGCGGCCCAATAATACAACTCTCTTTTCTCTGAGAGCCTTTTCTTTCATATTGGCCGCTGCCTGCTCTATAAGTGCAGTTGAGAGGGCAACTGCCTTCTCGGTGACCGCGACACCGAGGAGGGCAAGCGTTTTGCATTCATTTATTGACTGCAGTTCCGGCTTCATCTCGGACAGAGTCCACTGGTATTCCTCCACCCTTTTCCCCGTAGAAAAAACAGAAGGACATAAAGTGTTAAGAAAAAAATCTCCGCATTCACAGTCGCAAGTTTTCTGTGTCGCCACATTTATCATGACGCGTGCGTGACTACTTCAGGCCGAACAACCGTGATTTCCCTGTAAAGCTCACTATTGCCTCTATAATTTGTAACAAACTTGCCAGGTCTTTTGTGGAACAATCCATCGGTCACGGTGGATATTACGGCTGTGATAAATGGCTTCTATTATTTCATGTTTTCAGTAAAGCTACATGCGGTTTCCATGATAACCGAGCAAAGGTGGGGCGTATTTACGTGCGATGGGGTGAGGATGGTTTGCGGTGGGATATGCGTGGGATGGAGGTTGGGTCAGATTGGGGCGGATGAGGAGTCAAGTTGGGGTGGCGGTAGGGTCATGGTGGGCTAGGCGACTAGTTGATGGGTTCAGGGTTGTGCAGCCGCGGTACTAGTGGTGGGGTGAGATGTTGCGTACCCCACTGTCACACCACCTATAAAACGGTTGAGTGACAGAGTGATCTGGTGCAGACCCCACCGTCGCCCCACTGTGAGCACCGTCACCACCCTCCGCCACCTCACTGGATGGTGGGGTGCCCCAACGCCAACCTACCGTCACCCCGAAATGACCCCACCATATCAGCGGGGCGATGAGCGGATGTGCTGGAAGGGCACACATTGTTGACATTGAATCTGAACAAGAACACTAACCCATTTGCTAGTGAAACATGTGTCAAAACATTTCCAGCTACCTCGTCTATACAATACTTATAAAATTTCTTCTTGTTTGCGAGATTTCAGGTAGGTGCTGTTCGATGAAACGTTGCTCTTAGAGATGGCTGTAAATGACGCTATTATATGGTTGCTTCCATCTTTGGTGTATATGGAACGGCGTAAGAAAAGGTTATCATGTCCCACTCTATCACCGTGAATCTCCAGGAGTAATTTCTATTCACTATACTGCATTGCTTCAAACTAGATTGGGGTCGCCTGGTAGTCTTAACGGACAATATATGGAGACGGATGAACTCAAGCTGCCTGCCGGTCACTGGTAGATATACCTCTCAGACAGTCACACTATGATGTTTAGGACGCCAAGTATGTATCGTGGTTCAGGAAAATATTCTAATCAATATGACAACTAACTGAACCAAATATGATGATTACCATGTACCCCAGGCGCTTTCAATGCTAACTTGAAGTCATAATGCATGCTGAGATGTTGCTGACGGCCTAAGACAATCGGGTGCAGCAGCTACTAGTGTGAACGTATACTGCATTCTCAGACGTTTTTCATAGGCCAAATCATTCATGTTGGGTGAATACTTGCGTGAAGGCATATTACATTCTCAGACGCTCTCCTTGAGCCTAGTCAGCGACACTGTGCCTGCGATTTCATTATCTCGATAAATCAGAAACAGCAATATCTGATGAAGATCCCAGGCATATTGGTTTACATACAACTCTTCTGTTTGATGTATGGTGTGAGAACAGTTCGACGATTGAGTATGACTTTGAAATGGTACTTGGAGAACACCGAGGTTCTTATATTAACGATAGGCTGGAAGTGTTATATATATATATGTATGTTGCAGCTGGCTTACTCGGACAAGTCTGCGACATCTTCTGTTTATGCAAGTTGGGAAACTTGGGAAACTTCTTGTGAGGATCTAAAATGTGAAAATGGTCGGGCGAAAAATTGAAAAACCTACTGATAATTATCGGTAATAAAACTCATTTGTAGTGGCATTCAGTACGCGATGAAGTGAAAAACAGTCGTCCCGCACAGTTGTGCCACAAAATCTTCTGTAGGTACGAGTTAACTGACCATCGATTAGATCCTGATATTGCGCTTAAGTGCTTCTAGGAAAACGACCACATGTTTTCGATATACTGTGTGTATGACTGAATTTTTCGGATCCACAGAGTGGACTGGGTAGTTGAGAGTCCATTGCTCATAATAAGCTATGTCATCCAATGCTCGGTAAGCCCTTCATTCGCCGCTTATAATGACGATCTTAGGCTGTTATCGAGTGTGATAAATGTGTGATTGGACTCACTCGTACATGACGTCTGCAAGGACTATAATAAATGATATTTTCGATAGGCGCCTTCACATGCACATTTTTGTTGATCTTGGCTTTTTTTACCTACTTTTGTTTTAGTCAAGGTATTTCATTTGTAATATACGTCCCGGGGCTACAATCGCAACTGGCTCCATGCCCCGCGTGCTTGACGTACTTCTCTGTACACTCTGTCTTCCAGAATCCATACCAATACACGAGGGTCAACGGGCTGTGTCCTTGTTTTTCACTGTCTATCGGTTTCCCACAGTGACTACAGACTGGGGATTAATCTGTTGGACCGGTTCTCACACATCGGATGATGGAAACCAACGTGAAAGAATTCCGTTTACTTCCAGGACAAGCCGCCAAAAGCTCCTTCGTTTTATCTCTCTCGATTCCACCCAACACCCATGTCTTAGAAGAATGACTTCCCATCTGATATTTCCGTTTCACGGAGAGAGATTCGTCGAATTCTGCAACCGAAACAGTGCCGTCCTTCTTTCTGAGTCTGCCGATTCTTTGGTGGAAGGACCGTTGCTCCCACTAAGTGAAACGTGAAATGCTCTTGATTGCTTTTGTCAACATGTGGCGTAATCGGCGGTGGAAACTGAGCACTGTCTTGTAGTCTAACCACAGTATTTCGGAAGTGGCAACACTGATTTTGTGAGCCCAGTGCAGCAGAATGTGAAAGGCGTTAAACAGAGACAAGCACGTCAATCTGAAAGTGGATCTTATTCTCACGGAACTTTTCTTCCTACAAGCGGGACACTTCCACCTAATATTTACATCAAGCCACATTGATGAACCGTGGTCAGACAACCGTGGGGCACCAGGAACGATAAGTGGTGGTATAACAGTTGGAAATTAACATGGTGGAACATCTAAGAATATACAGATATGCCTCTGACGTTGGTGAGACTATCGACAATCAGACGTGGAAAACATAGTTCAGACTGTCACGACCATTGGATAAGTTGCGGCTTCAATAATACAGGGAAATCAAATCAATGATCACTAAATCACTTGCCTTTCACCCGTGTTGTGGTTATATTCACTTTCAGAGCCATTACTGATTGACCACAAGGGGCTGGGTGTGAATGTTAAAAACATTAAGTGTCGATGAGGTTGAAAATCAGCAGTCATACCGGCAGCTGGTAGTAAAGTCTGAGATCGAATAGAACATTGACCAGCAGTCATCGGGTTTGCTCAGATCCACAATGCGCTTAAACATGTGACTGCTGAAATTTCAGAGAAGATTGCCGATCAAGGTGTCTTTGGACCGCTTATACAATCTTAAGTTATCTATAAAATTTGTAGTGGACAAGTGATAACTACAAATTTCATGTAAGGAAGACGTCGGTGGAACAATTACAAACGGTTCACAATAGTGGCTGCTGCAACCTGACTGAGTACAGCCATGAATAACACTAGTATCTGCCCCATTAAATTTACTTAGACCGTCAAAAATGTCTTAGTATGCAGTATGCAGTTACACTGGGAGATGATTCAACCCGAATCACTTAGACTATGCAGACCGTCTGAGTATGCAGTATAGGTTCACACTAGTAGCTGCTCCACCCGATTGTCTTAGGCTGTCAACAACGTCTCAGCATGCATTGTGCCTTCACGCTAGTACCTCCTATACCCAATTGACCTAAGTTGTGACGAGCGTCTGAGCATGCCGTACGCGTCCACACTAGTAATTGCTCCTTCCGAACCACTTTTGCCATGAACAATCTGGAGAACCAACACATGCGGGAAGGGATGGAAAACATGTATTGGAAGCGCTCGGGTGCATGGTAATCATCATATTTGGTTCAGTTAGTTGTCATATTGATTAGAATATTTTCCTGAACCACGATACATACTTGGCGTCCTAAACATCATAGTGTGACTGTCTGAGAGGTATATCTACCAGTGACCGGCAGGCAGCTTGAGTTCATCCGTCTCCATATATTGTCCGTTAAGACTACCAGGCGACCCCAATCTAGTTTGAAGCAATGCAGTATAGTGAATAGAAATTACTCCTGGAGATTCACGGTGATAGAGTGGGACATGATAACCTTTTCTTACGCCGTTCCATATACACCAAAGATGGAAGCAACCATATAATAGCGTCATTTACAGCCATCTCTAAGAGCAACGTTTCATCGAACAGCACCTACCTGAAATCTCGCAAACAAGAAGAAATTTTATAAGTATTGTATAGACGAGGTAGCTGGAAATGTTTTGACACATGTTTCACTAGCAAATGGGTTAGTGTTCTTGTTCAGATTCAACGTCAACAAGGTAAGGTCGTATGTTTCCATTTCCACCACACATTTAAAATGCCGCGAAATGGCGCACTCTCAGTCTATAGGGTGATATTTTTCTCCTCGAAAATTGCAATGATCGCATTCATGAGACTCGAAAAGTGAGCTAACGCCGATAACGGGTTATTTTCGCAAAAATGGTGGAAGATTCTTTCATAACCAAGCTTGTTGGACGTATTAAGGTTTCTTCATTAAAGCTGCTCATTTTCAGTTAATATACTGTCCGGACTATTCCAAAAATTCCGATTTTGAGTTCCAAAAATATTTGTAAAACCAAGATTCATGCCGAAATACCGTTCTGCCTTTTGAACGACCTTCAGGGCGAATCCCGTGAAACGGATAATTGCCAAGATCTACTATGGCGGATGTCTGCTACCCAATTTATTATAGGCAAGCTGACAGCGTACGCCAACAGCTTGGTGAGCAAGTGATTGTGCGGCACACTGTCGAACGCCTTGATGAAGTCGGGAAACACTGCGCTTAGAGTCTTGCTCTGCGCCCTCTCTTCCACCCATAGCTCTCTGGCAATCAGGAGGCTGGCCAAGCAAGATTAACCCCTCCGGAATCCGTGCTGCCTCTCGCTGATAGTCGAGAGTTGGTCCCGGTGCCCCTGGAGACAACAGGAAACCAACCGCCCCATTACTTTACCAAGTACGCAAGACAAGAATACCGGTCGGTAGTTGATAGCTTCCGATCGTCCTTCTCCCTTGTACATAGGCGCGATCACTGCCCGTTTATACTCCGTCGGCAGTTCTCCTTCGTTCAGTGACTTCTGACACAGGTTCTTCAGTGGCACAGCCAATTCTACCGCCAGTTCACGCATCATAAAAGGGTGGATGTTATTCGAACCGGGAGACTTATTGACATTAATCGACTCTGGCTCGCGGTCCGCCTCTTTAACGCCAAATAGCGTGTCGATTATGTATGGTCCAATGTCATCGGGCAAGGTAGATTTCGCACTATTCTAGGGGAAAACCGAAACATAATGCCCAGCCATTAGCTGAGCGATTGCCGCCTTGTTTCTGGTCCGCCGACGGATGCACGCCCAGAACCCCTTGAGTGCTGTGGCCAAATCCGCGGCCAGCCTTTCCTCGCATTGCCGGCGCTTTCTTACCTTCACGGCGTTGTATTCGTTCCGTGTCCTTGGTTAAGCATCCTAGCCACCATTATCAGCTAGATAGTTCATCCACTGCTGGCGTCTGCACCTGAGAATGGCGCTTAATTCTACACCGAACCACGGTGGTCCTTTGGAGTGGGAACGACCACGGGAATTTGGTTCGAACCGTTCCACAAAAGCCATCAGGCGCCAACGCCCATCAACCTTGTCCGTACTGCCGCCCCAGTCGTATCCGCGAGCAGCCTCCCTCACTGCTCTGAACGGACTCCTCTAGACATTCCCTCAAACCGGGGCAGGTGCTACCCGCAGTTCACTTATTGCCCACCATATATCCAGTAGTGAATGATCGCTCCCCTCTATTGGGGACAAGGTGTCAACACGGTTGATATCGGACTCTAACGCAGAATACACCAAATGCAACCTAGAGCGATTTTCAGCCTGTAACCCTGTGGGATCTTCCACATACTGATATAAGCACGGTTGGTCAACGACCAGCCGAAGCAGTGTCTCTGAAAACGGTCTGAACGACTAGTGCAGGCCAGTGCCCTCCAGTTGATGTGAAGCGCGATGACATCCTCCCGTATCAAGCGGTAGTTGGTTGCTTCACACATCCTTGAACCGTCTAACAGTTGGGGTGGAAACGATCCAGGAGAGCGATATATAACACCGAGCATAGTTGATCTGTTTGGTGTTGACTTTATCTTGCACCACAGCCCCTTGTAAGTACCGGCATCATCGGCTCTGGCTAGCAAGAGAGTGGCGTGAATGTTATAGAAAATAAAAACAATCACCCCCCTGCTTGTCGACCACTAACACTGGTGCGGTCTGAGCGGAAGAACGTATATCCAGGGATGGGGACTTCAGCGTTCATCACGTGCTCTGGCAACCACGTCTCCGCAAGGGCCACGACTTCGGGGTTATTACTGCCATCCCATTGCTGTATCTCAGCCATATTGTTGAGGAGGTTCCGAACGTTTAGGTACACCACTCTTGTTTGGTCTAAACTTGCTTCCTTATCTCTGGAAGGGAGAGTGGCGGGCGGTCTTTCTGGAGGCTTCTCCGCTCCCCTTGCCCAAGGGGAACACAAGGGGTTTCCAACCAACTTAAGGCTTTCCACCCTTGACCTGAAAATTCTAAACAAACAAATCGAACTCCGCCTTACCTTTTCTATCGCGTGGTTCTTTTAGGGCAGCCTTTGGGCGTTCACGATCCCTGGAGCCGGGTCTGTCGCTGTGGGGGCTTCCGCACAGCGCACCTATGACGACCATTGCGGGAGCAGGCGAGCTTCCAATGCAGCTCCCAGAACCACTTTGAGTGATCGCCGTGGCGCATCGATATCATCCGCCTTCCGGCCAAGGCGAAATGTTGAGTGTACTGCTATTTTGGCAGCCAAATCATTCTTCTCAGTTACGAAACACTTAATAAGCAAATCACAAAAAGCGGCAATGTCGTGGCTCAACGTTGAGCGGAAAGTTTGGGTGGCAGCCTCAGAAAGATTGAACACCCCCACACACTGATCGCGTGGTGGGTGTACTTTCCTGGATCTTGGTCGAGCTTCCTCCTTCTGAACGCTTGTGGGGGGTCTGTTTGTTCACTCTGGCCATATTTAACCTCTGTTTCTGCGGGTCTGGAGGCGGATTCGGTCATATTTGGTTTGTCTTCCGTGGTTGTTGAGCTCCAGGTCTCTTCATCCTCGGTGCTTATGGGTCATCCAAGACTCTCAAAACTACGTACTCCAGGTCACCCACACCTGCATCTCTTGGGGTTCCCGCGGCCCCGACCTCCGGGCCCTCCGCAACCACATCAGCGAATGACCGTCCAGAAAGCAGCAGGGTACCTGCTTACAGCCGTAGTTTTGCGATCGCCTCTGCCGGTGCTCTACATATCCCTTGATCCGGCAATGCACGTGTGACATTCGCCGTAATTAGGGATAGGGGGAGGCGAGGAGGACTCAATCTAGCACATGGAGTGCAATACTTTGAACAATAAAATCTAAGCCGGCCCGAACGACTCCTCTTGAAGCATTTGTATACCTCCGGGGTGGCTGAAACACAGATACGGTGCAACCACTCATCACAAATGTCACACTGTATGGTTTGAGTCCGTTTTCCTATTCCCCTTCCACACTGTAGGCATGGCGAAGGCTCCCTAACAGCGGCGAGCGTCATCTTTTGAGAGTATGTGAGAGAAAATGTGCCACCGGTTGATCGAGCACAGAAATTATCAGATTTGATGGGGGAGTAAGTGTTTATTCAGCTCCTCAAACTAGTTTTGTTCACAAAATTTTGAAAAAGCACACCACGCAGTAGGATTTTGATCACGCGCCCTCACCTTCAACCGTGGTAATATCCGTGATAACATCTGTGGTTGCATCTTTTTGGAATACCTGGTGGAACCAAATTCGCTGGAGAAACTCTGTCATTAAAAAAGTGAACCCTCTCGAAACACAGCGAACTTAGTGTACTGGAACACATCGTGGAGTCATTGTATTTGCCACGTAGCATTGTTGCTTCAGCTGCTCGTTTTACTATGCTCGCATTCGCTCGTTAATCAACAGGTTCAGCGATTGATACACGGGTTCGGGACAGAGGTTTAAGGTTCCAAGATCCAGTCAGTTTTTCTTGGTCGGTGTCAAGCGGGCGTCTGATGATCTGAAAGGCAATCATTGATAACAGAGTGTAGCACCGTCCCTGGGGATTACAGTAAATACCAAGAACAGAGTAGGATAATGGGTTCTAGGTAAGTGAGAATCAAGTAATTCTTTAAAACGATCCCTAGAAGCGCTGCCAACGACCCTAGAAGAAAGGTCGCTCCAAAAGCTAACAACCCTCTGAAAAAAGAACTGTTGCCTAAAGAAGGTCCGAGGACGAAGCTTGAAAAGCCTTCCCGTTATGTCCTCGCCGGCCGTCATTATTTGTTCTGATAGAGAACTGTTCGACGACACCTACTGTAAAGAAGAAATGTGTGAGAATTAAATCACCGCGGAGTTGTCAAAACCCAAGTGGATACAAAGCAAGAATTTCACGTCGAGACGCGTACGCCGCAGTTCTTAGGCGCGTGACTACTTTTGCAGCCGCGTGTCGAACAGGCTCAACAGCTAATGCCTTTTTTAGGCCGGTATACGCGACCTGATTAGCACACTCGAGGAGCGGCCTTATACAAACTCCGTAAAGCGTTTAAAACGCCTTCTTGTTTATGTAAGGGAAAGTGCGTTTAATCATCCTAAGAGAGTCAAATTTATTTTTTTCTGCCGCCATCTCGTGTTGATACGTGAAAGATAAATTAGACAACAACCAGATGCCCAGATCCTTCTTCAGATCAATTTTCATGATATCTGCTGTTTTGAATGCATTGCGAATCACGAAGTCATCACCGAAATCTCCACCGAGTGATGTATGCGCGCACTTGTTGACATTCAGTGGGAGACTCCAGTTGTCCGGCCAGCGCTTAATTGCGTCGATATCCATCTACAGTACAGTGAGATCAGTGGTATTCCAGATTTTCAGGTCATCGGCACATAGAAGGACATTGCCGGAAATGTTTTCCGGAAGGTCGTTAGTATGGATAAAAATAACAGGGGACCTAGCACTGATCCCTGGGGAACCCCCGTAGGAATGAGAGAGCGGGACGAAAGATCTGATCCGGTTTTGATTTTTAAAGTTCTGATATCTAGAAAGTAGACATTCCAGCCGAGAACCTCCCAGTGAATACCACATGCTTCCGGCTTATGTTTCAGGGGGCCATGTGGAACACAGTTAAAAGCCCTGACAAAGTTAAGGAGGATTAGGTCAGTGTATTTGGCCTCCGTTAGACCATCAATGAAGATAAGCGTATTTGTTATACGTGATCGATTAGCAACGAAGCCATGTTGGGTAGAAGAAAAAGATAATTAGATGAAGAGTGGTTGGGGATGGTACGTTATAATAGGCACTCCATTATTTTGTACGGAATGCTGGTAAGGCTGATTGGCCGATAACAAGCAGGAGAATGTCGGTCGCCTGCTTTAAATATGAGCATGACCCTCTCCTCTTCCCGTGCGCTAAGAAAAATGCCAGTCTGGACGGAAGCTGTAATCTACACCTACTGATGTTTCCCTTTCTCCATCCAAGGGTTATTTACACCCGAGCGATAGTTACACATCGCAGCTCATCTTGATGGTACCAGAGGGCTGTAGTTTGGAATAAATAGATGCATGCTTACCACTATTATCCACACAGGTCCGTATATGGTAGAATATGCTGTATTGTTGAGTGGGTTAAATGGGTGGTGGACGCAAGTAGGAAGCGACATCTTTCGACGGGTCTTTTTCTCCGGACAAGGAATCTCTGTACCAGAAGGATGAACACACGTTACAACTCTTCTCGATTGTGTCGGAGAAATAAAATGGCGTATAATTACATACATGCCTACTGTTGTTATGAGTGTGAGTCTGCAACTGGGTTATAATATATAATTAGGTTTGAGCTATTCGACGAACAAATGTACATGTGGTTATGCGTAAGAGAGTATGGTGTGGCACGGGCTGATTGCTGGAGTAACCATCTAGATGAATACTGAACGCAGCCGCTGTCGTGGCACTCACGATATATTCTGGAAGAGGGTTCTTGGGCTTGCAGACCCGAACCAAGAAGGAGCTCTGCCTCAGCTCGAATCTGCTGTACTGACTGCTTACTCGCGAGGGGAGCTCTCTGAATGGGGTAGTATGCGCAGTGGTGGGCAGGGTTCTGCACTGAATGCTTGGAATCCTCAGAATCCCAAACACGAGTGATAGGTTGCCTCTGTCTGAGGCATTCCAAGGGGAGGATATTTAGCTTGTAAAGCTGTTCAAGGCAGCATTTTGCACTCAGCTAACAAAATGCTCTTGTTGCACGCCTCTTTACAATTTCCAAAATTAGTCTGTTCTGCTGAAGATAAGAAGAAGAAATAAAGCTCATTGCTCGAGGTTGGGACGTATAAAGCTGTTGTGCAAGCTATCAAAATATCATCCACCGTATTTTACAGGGTAGTGTTTCAGAACTGCCAATTCTCTAAGTGCTTTCCTGGCGTTGGTCTCAGTATTGTGGGTATTGATTTTGTTGAGGTCTGTTGCATTATTTTTGAGATTGCTGTGCCTTGGTTGATCACTGTTGAAGGGTGGCCCTATCTTTCATCATTTTTCTAAGAATATACAATACCAACCATTTTTGTTTTCACATCAACTAGTATGACCTCTTCTTTTACTGTTATTCAGTCTGAACCGTGTACTTTTCTAGATGTTAAAATAAGCCATTCTTCTTCCATATTCTTTCTTGTGTAGCTTATAATTCTCACCATTTCTCAATGCGTGAACAGTCACTTTGCTCCAACCCAATCAATTACCATTTGTTCGAGTGAACTCAATTCCGTTTTGTCGTCCCCTATTATTGAGTGGTGCCTAGTTGTCAGAGTTGTTGTACCGGCACATTCTTTGTTTAATTTGTGAGGATATTTCAAATTCGAGGTATGATATTTAATTTTCATGTACATTGATTCATTTAGTACCGTATTAAATCCAGTTTTCACGAGCGTCTTCTCATTAATCGTTTCGAAGATTGTCTTCTTTGCCGTTGGATATTCAGAAAGGCATTTTCGGATTAACCGATTACGCGTAACTCGTTGTGAACCTTGAAGCGTTAGCGAACGATTCAATAGTGGGAACTCGTGAGGCTGCGTGGCACAACAGTGTCAAGGTCCTTTTCGCTGTCCGTAGCCTGCAGCCGTAATCTGCCGAGTGGTTATGGCAAATTATCTTCATGTCTGACGCGCATAACTGAGAACCTGCTAATATTGCACTCGGTGGAGTTTGTTTGAGATTACTTGAAAGGACATTAGTTCAGTTTATCGGGCGCATGCGTGCAAGCTATTATGAACGATACACCAAAGTTTGGTATCATCAGCAAACATTATCAGTGAAGATGATACTTCACTGATGCAGGTGAAAAAATGTAGTAGCCTCAAGAGAGGAGGTATGTGGAACTCCGTTGCGGCCGATTCTCACAGAAGGTAAGGAGGAACTCATCCACACACTATGAGGACTGTTTGATTCACAAGACTGGACCTGGAGGGGAAGTTCATTTCTGTCACCACAACAGTACTCTTTGTCGAGTAAAGCAGAACGATTCACACGATCGAAGGCCTTGTCTGATCCAATTTGCGTAGAGTACTCCCGATTCCCCATATCATCATTAAAGGAACTCGGGTTCACAGGTAGCAACGTGTTCATTATGCCTGAACAGCCACGGAGGAAGCTGTGCCGCCTGTCGCAGAAGAAGGTCCGTGGTAATGGGCATCTTGGTAATGAGTTCCGGGCTAACGTCCCAAGGATCTTGGACACACAGAATTAACAGAACTAGGATGATGTTTGCAAGGCTGATTGCGCTGCGTAACTTTGAAGACAAGAATGGTATTCGCCAATTTCCAGCCCTTAGACACCATTTATGACCCAGCAGACTGCATAAAGAGGGTGCCCAACTGAACGATTGACCGCACGACGCAATGAGCAAGAGCTGGAGAGGGATATTTTGTCTGGGCCGAGAGACGTGAGTTCGAGTTTCCGAAGTTCTATTAGTGCAGGATCCGCTGTGATATCTATGGCGGAAATTCCACCAGAAGTGTTGTTTGCTGCGGAACAGTTCGGCCAGCTATTTGTAAACACAGTGCTGAGGGGGTCAGTCAGAAGTTCAGAAGCTTCACTACCTGAACTACCAAGCTCTTGCAGGCCTGTCAGTTGGGCACAGCGACTTCGGCTTTACTGGTTGTTGGAACAAATTAATACAGGCTGTTGGAATCCCTGACGAAGCGCTGGGTTAAGCGCTGCTGGAAATCCAATTGACGTATGACTAGTTAGGCACGTTGGTTTCGAAGTCGCGCGCAGAAACGATTATCATATAGATCTCTTGAATTCCTAAACCGAGCCCACATTAGATGTTTAGCCCGGACCATCTCCAACGTTCGGGAACACAATTGTTTCTGCGGCTTCTGGTGGGTTGTGGAGTAGAATGGTGTTGACCAATCTACGGTTCAGCGAATGGTACTAGTAAAGTGGTGATTTATCTCGTCAACGGACAATGGGGAGGTGAAATGATCCCGCAAGGTACTAGCTTGGCATGCATTAGGCGCATCCACCCTTATTCATCGAAATTTTCTTTCGGAAGCTTTTGCTTCGGACGCAGGCTGAACGCTACAGATGAAGTCAAAAGATATTACGGCGTGATCGCTCAGGGCGGGTCGGGCGTTCTCCACTGAGTTGGTTGTCATTCATTCCCAAGTATTTAGGACGGCCTAGACAGGAGGAACCGTGGTCCCCGCGCCAACTTGTGTAGTCACTTACAGGTTGGATGAAATCAACAGCTCCCAGCTAGAAATCTAATAGACACTGCTTCAACACGAACCTAGTACGAACAACATCAGAACTCAGTTTGAGGCAGATGAAGCCAGATATGGTTGCTGAGCATAATCGATAGACCGTGGATACATCTGCTATCGTTCAGTTAAAATGTTTCCCTAGCTATTGGAGTTTTTGAAATTTTTTGGCGTGTTTCATTTCCTGAAACCTTGGAATTTTGTTGCTGCGAAATCTTTTTGTTTCAATCTTCTGAAGACGCATGTTGGGAGTGTGCGGTAGTTCAGTGGCATACGGAGTAATAGGTAGATAACGGAAAGTTGCATTCTACGTTATTTCAGAGAAACGATGGCGGAAAATAATAAATACACGAAAATACATGCCACACAAGTGGAAGTACATGCCTTTATTTAAACTTGAACGTAATTAAGCAGGGAAGCGTGATTATACCTCTGACGATAGAACCGTTAACGGTTCAGTTGTTTTAACAATTGGTAAACCATGTGGACTACGCTTTTTATAAAGCTGCAAGCGTAAGAAACGCCTGTAAACTTATTTCAGCGTAGGACGACGCACAAAAACTAGATAAGTCAGTGGTATTTTCTTGGTTATATTCGTCGTGATTTGCCAACCGCTACTATTATTGATGTAAAGTTTCTATGGAATCATGACCCACACTGAAATGAAGCCGAGGTGACCTTGTGTGCGAACGACATCGAGGAGCATTTCCCGCTTCGAAGCCAACAGCAGTTTCGTGCATTTTCCCTACCTTACAAGTTACGTTAATCTATACTTCATGCTTCGACACTTATAACTGCTCCGTGCATTTGTCACGCCTTACGAGTTATGCCAAACTGTACTGCATGCTTAGACGCTTAACTGTTCCGTCCATTTGTCCCACCTTACGAGTTTAGCAAAACGGTATCGCATGCTGAAACACATAGGTGGACGCTTGAAGTCACTGGGGACGGAACCGCGGGGGTACTTGCTGATTGCGGAAAAGATACATACTACCTCCGCCTTTCTTAAGCACAGGATGTAGCCTTCGATTTTCGCGTGTTATGGGTCCTCCGGGATGATTGAAGCCGTGTATCGGATGAAGTGTTCAACATCATGCCGTTCATCGCATCTGGTATCTGCAAGAAATCGGTGTACGCATATATGGGGGAACTTTCTTTCTTCAACTATATCAAGAGGATAATCGCTGCAGGTTATGTTGATACACTATCAGCGGACCCGTCTAATTCGACATCCGTTGTGGGTGATGGGCATGACTTGCTGCCCGTAATCGCTGGGGAAATGAAAACAATGGCTGAAGTAGACGGAAGTAGCAAAAATAAAGATTCGAAATGTGCACTTGCCAGGTGACTGAGGTTAAAGCTGCTTGCCACGGAATGGACGCCCGTTCATATCTGCCATTTGGACATACGGAGTGAAAAATCAATTAATCGGCGTCACAGCAAGAGCTCTTCATCTGTGCCGGGCCACCACATTGTCCACATAGCAATCCAGTTTCGGGCTCCTGCATCCACTTTGGTTGCATACTGCTGGTAGGTGAGCCTATGAAGAGGTCATACAATGGCATACCAGTTTCAGCACGCTCCACAATTTTACCATCAAAAGCAATGATGCCGTTAAAGCGGGTCACCGCTGTGCGGCTGCTGCAGTCATGCAGCTTTTCCAGCACATGATCAAGGGGTTCATAGTGACGGACGAAATTGGCTGCAGCAAACGACCGAAGCTGCGGGCCCACCAGTCGTCGAATTGGCAGGTTGTACTGTGACAGCCACTGCTCAAGAGTGGCGACGTGACGTTTGTAAACGAAAACGGAAACTAAAAAAACATTCCCGTAAATTTAGTGATGTTTCCGAAACACCAATGGAATGTGTATGCATGGAAGCCACATTCTACGGTAAAAAGTACATTCACCTGTGCCCTCTATGCTACCCATGACAAAAGCGTCACTATCTTATTTCACACGGAGCTAACATGTTCAAGGTGATTACTAAAGAAGCCCTTGCCATGCACTCAGATATTGTTTCGAAAGGAAGTCGTGGAGTCCGTCCCTCCAGATGTTTTGGACAAGGTGACTTGCGAACGTCGTAGTTCTGTGAAGAATGTTCTTCACGTAGCAGTCAACTTCCACAATCTCACGACGGTCGCACCCATAGGTCGTTTGTACTTCATACTCCCGTAGCAGCCACTCAGTGTTGATCCATATTGTTTGAATGGCGACGGCTAAGAAGTCCTTTGGATGCGTGCTCTTCTTCAACCATCCGTTTGAGTCTTCCTGCCTATTATTCGCACGATTGTCAAAGTGGACAGCACCGCCTTGCACATGGATGGTCCACTTCTGCCTAATGTACAGTCAGCGACACGACAAATAATTTAGAATATTCCTATCCGTTAGGCCGATGATATACAAGCCACGATTACGTCTGCGTTAAACAAGGTAAGGTTGTAACTTACACTTCCTAACTGTCTGCCGTAGTCATTCACAGGGAGTGATAACGACTGCGAAAGAAACTTGTCTTAACAAATATGACAGATGAATGTTACCCACTTACATGCTTACGTACAGCATCACGTCCATGAAAGTGACACAACAGGATGTCGCGGCCAGCCCTCATCCTCGCAGTCATCCTATCCGTGACAACCGTCTTCACCGCATTCTGTTCTCCCATCATTTCCTGGAAAAGTCCGAACAGCCTACGCAATGAAGCTTACTTTTTACTACGAAATTACCCGTACATCACGGATCGGCTGTCTCCCGTACCATCTTTTGCGAGGACCTGATGTAACCTCCGACTTCGGAAGTATAGGGAAATAAACAATGAGACACGTCTGCTTGTTTGTCCTGTGGGTAGCATCCACATTCACTATATGCGGGAAACGTCCGAATAGTTCAATGTGCGTTCGCTAGGTGAAGCAGACGTGCGTACATCTGTTGCCTTCATTCCTCATGGTGCACAGCACACCTATCGCCCTTATCACCGACAGAACCTCCTCAGGGTTCTCCAACGTTTCTTGACCAACCTTACATAGCAAACTCACTCGACATCGCAGGTGGGTGTTTCCGACGTCAACGGTTGTGACAAACTTCCCGTAAGCATCCGCTGCATACTGTTTAATGTCAGCAGTTGTTGTATTGTACTGGAACAGACCCAGGTATTAATTCAATTCACTGACGGTGAGTCTACGATTATTAGGGTGGAACTCATATAGCAGACGATTGAGAGGGTGGTTTTGTTCAAACTTGAAAGAGCTCAAAACCAGACAAGCATCTTGCTGAACCACATGAAATCGTGATCTGCAACATGCGTCGCGAGAATTGATTTGTTGAAACTAACAACAGTCAACTCACTAGACATATCGCACACCCTCGCATACATTCCCACGCCTTTATACTTCGTATAACGATAATAAATCTTCACGGTTTTCAGGAAGCCATGTCACCTTACCTTATCGTATTTCAAGGCAGTTTCCCGTCTACGGCTTGTCCCACGAACGTAAACTACGCCCACCTCATCCATGTATCACTGAAGGCACTCGTGGAACTATGAGAAAGTGCAACATTCACGGTCTTCAAACATCGCATCGAAAGTCGCAGTGTAATCCATTTCCTACAAATAAAAAATAAATAAATGAGAATAATTTTAACGACAAATAATAAAAATAAACTTAAAGATAACTCCGGCATCCTTGCCACAGGCAATCAACACCAGCGTCCACACCCATTTTCGAAAGTTTTACGATGTGTTCGTTTTTCATCAACAGTCAGTTGAAACAAACAGGTATGAGTGCATGATGCAGGCTCCGATAATTCCAATTTCTGCACCAGGCATCAGGCTGATGAGGCGGTTTTTCGGTAAAATAATTTTCCAAACGCGACAGCTGAGAAAATCACGGTCTACAACGCATTCAAACACGTTGTCACGATATGTGAGAATCCTGTGGGATGGATACGGCCGAGTCCGGACGTGAGTGCCTAGTCACGTTCACAGCAACGGCTAGGAGACTGGCAACTTATGCCAGTTATCATTCTTTCAGAGCTGGATAACGCAATGGAGCGCCCGACAGATCTTGGAATGGCAATTAACATGGGGTGAGACAATACGGTATCATGGATGAAGTTGACGCTATAAGCAGTAACACCACACCATATTCACAAATTGCTCCATCAATTCAAAAGAGGTGCACATCTGTTCTATCGGGCTCGTGATAAAAGTGATTTGGTAGAAGCCGTGAATCGGTAGGCCGGATGATAAAGAAACCACTGGTGTTATTGTAGCCGTCTGCCTCGGGTATTTGACGGTGAGCATGCGTATTATAAAAAGTCAGCGAGGGCGGCCCCAGTGTTCACTCATTCCATTCTAGGTAACCTTTTTTGTTCTTGCATTAAAAATGTGGGTAGCGATCGGGAGTCTCTCACGTAAACACTGGCTGGACCGTTCAAATTACGCGCGCGACAAATCGTTTCTCCCGTGAGCATCAGTCTTGACATTTCACTGGATATTGTTATCGTTTGCTTATGGAAACTTGTTCCCACGTAGTTTTTCTTCCTTCTTATTGCCGGACCTTTGTTTATGTGTACCCCGGTTTCATTTGCGCTTGATCGCCTCGCCATTACACTACTGTTGCATTCGATCATATTCACGTGAACCGTTGTTCTCGGAACTTGTAGATTTGGTGGACTCCATATCGAGGTTTGTTGTTATCTTCTCCTGTTTAATTTATATTAATTTTATTGTACTTCAGCATCTTATTGATAAGAAACTCGCCAATACGGCCATATTCCCTTTTGCATCTGAATGTGTTGTTCAACGAGCTTAGAGTTTATTGACGCTCGTTACTTGTCGACGCGGATATGCCAGGTCTAGCCTATTGACCGACTTCCCGAATAGACTAAGCTTTGCCCGAATAACCACCAGACATCCGGGATTGACAGAAATTATGCGTGTTGTGTGAGACGGCCAAAAAATGGACGAAAGGGCAAAAAAACGATTTAAGAAGCTACGGTCCACTTCGACGTCCCAAGGACCTGAGCAGCACATATGAAAGGAATCTCGCCAATGAGGTCAGGCGTGTAAGTCTATGAGATCGTGATAAGCTTGACGGTTCTTAGATGCCAGTTCGCTGAAGCTTCAAAATTAGAAGAAGTTCCCGGATAATGCTGCCGACCTAGGATGAGCGCAGTTACAAAACATTTCCTTTTACATGACCAAGCCGGAAGCCGTCCACCAGGGACTGTGCATAAGGCGAATGAATATTTTTCTTCAGGGCGGCGTTTCTTCTTCCTGAGGGCATCCTGAGCCACAATTTGACGTCACCGAAAATGGAGGGTTGATTAGAGTTCGATGGTTCATTAACGAACAATACACATAGTAACGGCTAGAAGATAAAAACTTTTGTGGACCTCTGACTTGAGCATACGGGCACAGGAACACATACCGCACACCAGAATACAGAACCACTGATAGACATAACAGAGGAGCCCAGAAAAAGAGCTTTAGGAATATGGCTGGGATGTACGAATTTGTCAAAGGCTTCAATAAACTCCAACTACAAGGCAAACTCCAAAGCTTTGCTCACCAGTTTGTTTGCTAATACATCGATAAAACAAAGTTAGCTACACAGAGGCGCCTCCGTCAAAAGCCAGGTAGAACGAAACAGAGTGAATCATGCAAACTTTAGTGATGTCGGATTGCACCACCCGTTAAAATCCTCAGAACTGTTGAAACACATAAGAGAATGACAGTCGTCATGTGGTTAACAAGTCTGTTGTGGAATAGATGTGTTAACTACAATAATTCTCGATACAACAATAACGAGTGAAGTCAAGAATTGATCTCACCAAAAACCGACTATGTTCGTGAGGCGTCCAATGACGCTGGAAAGTATTCGGATTGTTCCAGGTGTAGCTGAGGATGCGAAGTTACAGAGCTGAAAGCTAATCCAACATATAACGTGTGTAAAAGTGGATGGCAACCACCGGCGTCGTAGGAAGAACCAGCTAGTGCACGTGTCGAAGTTTTATTCGAAAGCGTACTGTTGTTGTTTTTACTCAAGTCAAACAAAAATGTACAATGTGGTTTCATGCAGCACGTACTCAACATTGGCAAAATGAAGTATAAAACAATGAAAACTCTACAAGTACACTCTAGTCTCCACCTGGATTTAAAGAAGAGATGATGGCAACATTTCAGCCAGAAAGAATTTGCCCCGAATCTAGTGACTGGGGTTATAAGTAGACAAGCAAATTCGCTGGGTTTTCCGCGAACTAGCTGAAGGCTGACAGGTTTATGCGCTACAACCGTGAGAAAAGCAGAGGGCGAACTGGTCGAACGGCCTTCTGGATGTACTCACTGTTAACCGCGTGTATTGAAGAGAAACTGATGGCCACTTGTAGTCCCACTGTAACCGGCAGAACAGTTGCTCGAGACCCAGTTTCTCGGACGGTTGCGTTTCTTCAAGGATTACTTGCCTAGCCGAGTCATAGTGATCAACTGCCGAGTCTTCTGTGTTATCGCTGAGAAGGTTCACCGTATCTCGGGGGAGTCGTGGCGTGACTTGAGAGGACTTGTCCGAGTCCTTCGTTGTCTGCCGGTTGCTAAACTCTTTTCCCACCACAAAGAACCATAAATTTAGATAAATATTCTCAGAAGCGGAAGTTCTAACGTGATCATTGATGATGAGGACGGAAGTTCTGATTTCATCTCCACAATGTCCATAAAAATTGAGCGACTCTAAACAGGATATATTATTTTTAAAAATATATTCACACATCGCCCACTCGAAACACGATATGAAGGTACAAAATTGGTTCACTAAACTCGAAGATATACCATGACATACAACCAAAACGGGTCCACCAGTTTGTAGGATAAAATGAATGGGAGACGACTGGTTGAGGATAAAGCATTGGGTAAGCGAAGAGCATATTGTCAACAAGCGAAATTTACATGATAGCGAGCAAATGATAAGACAAAACAATAGCACAGTGGGACGTTAGGCGAGCTCGGCGGGGGCTATATGTCTGAGTGAACGAGGTACATGACAGCATCCCTCTGATTCAAGCGAACGGTTCAGCACATAAGAAGCTGAAAACAAATAGCGCTGATGGTAGTTGGAACTCTGACACTGCCAGCAATAAACGAGTAGTGTAGCTACAGTGGTGAGACCGTGATCCGATACGGCTGATACCGTCCCGATGACAGAAATAAGCAAATATCGCAGAGGTGAATTGTGTCCCACTACCACTAACAAGCATCTCTGGACAACCCAAAGGGTTAAATATTTTCCAAGGTTTCAGAGCGGTTGACCCTACGGCGACGCTTAGCATCAGAACAACCCCTAATCATTCGGATTAGGCGTCAGCAGCAATCAGGAAGTTCCGACCATGCAGAGACTCAGAAAACCCTGAGTGTATCTTTGGTTCTGAGGTCGTAGGCTCGGACCAAGATTCTTGTGCAGCCTTTGGAGGTGCTTTAGATGCGGAGGCGCAAACGTGCCTGGATCCAACCAGTTGCTCTCCCTGTTCATCCATGCCGGGTCGCTGGTTGCAGGCCATTGCCTCCACTCAGTTAATCCCCAACTGACCGGCATGAACCTGGCGGATCAATTAGAGCTGAGGTTCCCGGGGGAATGACGACACGTTCTTCAAAAGCTATGCCACCATTCAGAGTAGGTAATCGCTGTGCGTCCCCGAAAAAATTACATTGCGTCGCACGTTAACCCCTATCTGGCTGGTGGTTTTGTTTGTGGGACATCACGGACTGTAATGTCTGGTCTCGTAGAGTTGCTCTGGCAGACGTCTCGGCCGTGACCCAGGGTGTTTGAGTGGCTTTTGGGACTACTTGGTTGGCCACTACTTTTAACAGCCATGCATTATTCATATCTTCCTTTTATCTGTTTTCCGCTAAACCAATCAGACGAGGGACAGCATCTGTCTGTCCAATGCTCGCAAAAGACGTATGACTGATATCACCGCCGTAGTTGAGCACAGTCGTTACCCACCTTTGAAGGCTGTTGAAAATGTAGATCGCGATGCCCCTCTTCGATCCTGGGAAAGCAAGTGGTGGTTGGTGGTCAGCCAGCAGAATGAAGTGCCAGCCGAAGAGCATCATGTGGAAACGCCTCACCGCGAAAACAATGCCAAGCGTTTTTTTCTGGTCCGCCCATAGTTATTGTCTACACATGATAGATGGTCGGTAAAATGAACGACGGCTTCCTCGGAGCCACTGGAATGGACGTGCAAGGTGGCAGCGCCTGTCCGGTTGACTAAGGCATCGGACCGGGCCACAATTCACACGGGCGGTATCAAAGTGCGTCAGCAATGTATTCACCTTCTAGAAAGGGTTCTGGCATTCGGTGGACCAGCTCCAGGAAATATCTTTCTTCAACAAGCTGCTCAAGGGTTTTCGAACTGGATGCATGGAGAGTAAAGGCGATTTGCAATGACAGATGAGACCCAAAAGTGAGATTAGGGTAGACATGTCTGGTGGTGGTGTCATGTCAATAACATTCATGATGTGAGGATTTGAACGATGGCCGTTACGATCGGTGATGATGCCCAGGTAGTAAAGTGACCGTATGAAGGAGTCGCACTTTTCCTGACAAAGCGGGAACCCGCAGTGGGCTAGGTCTCTATAAGCCATGCACGGAATTGCTGTTAATTTCGCTTTATCGCTTCTGATTACAGCGATTTGTCCGGACAGGCGGCCGCATCTGGACCACCAATAAGTGTCGTATTCATGATCTCCTGGAAGTCTGTTGGCGCAGTCTTCAAACCAAGTCGGAGACATTGACACTGGCACAGACCGCAGTGGGTGTGCTGTGATGGGCAGCTGTTTGGAGCATTCTGCTACTCCCGCCTGTGAATGGGCGTCCGTTGGGTGCAGCCTCGCGAAACACTTACCGACGTTCCCCTTCGCGAATTGATCACCTCGCATAGGAGAGAGTAATAATAATAATAATAATAATAATAATAATAATAATGGTATATTTCTCGACGCATCTGTGAGAAACACGCTCAGACAAGCGTGATCAGTACATACATTTTAACGTGAAACCCATAACGTACACATTATTGTTAATTGTACAATATACCAATTATGGAAATAAAGTAAAAAACGGACGTAATTATACAGAATAATTCTAGTTCATGGAGGGACGGTTGGCTCGCTTGCTTCAAAAACGATAACTCTCAAAATTTTCAATGTCCGATAAAAAATGATGAGTAGTCACATCAACCTTCGCTTCACAAGGTTAACGTTGGCCTTATGTTCAAGGTCATGCCGGAAAAAAGATTTTCCAGGATGGAGAAAGTGAACGGTCGAAGAATTCCATCATCATCCGACGTGGACGGTCCCAGAAAAATATGTAGAAACTTTTGTTATGATGAAGGTAGATAGGAGGGTCCCAGTCTCCCCGGAGAAATGGACGTTCTTCTGGTCTAGACTTAGTTATTTCCTCAAAATCAACGGATTTCTACAGACCTCGCAAATTGTCCAACCAGTACGCAATTTTGATTTTCCGGACTTTATGGAATGTTGTCTGGCGTTAGAATTTATCGTGGAATCAACAATGGAAAGCAGAATTAAGTGCATATCCGGAACAGCACCAAGATCTACGTAGAATTCAACATCAATCCCCACGACTTTATCTGGCTGCTTTACGAAGACAATGTGGCCCGAGTAAAAAAGTTGACCAGTTATCTGACACCAACTTCCTGTGGACGATCAACTTCCGTGTATACGAGAAGTGGGACTGTGTACAAAATTGGACGTTTCGGTCGGTGAACCGGCTTTGCGTTTGGATGGAAATGCGAGACAACAGTTGTTCCGGCGCATTATCTTAAGCTCTCCTGAAAGGCTGCAGGACGCCTTCGGTAAAGTTTGCTGATGATACCGAAACGACCGGTGGTGTGACGCAATACCATTGGGCCAACATTGATTGATCCAGCGTTGGTCCGGCGGCTGATGGGCACTTGCAACGGGTTCATTGCGTCGGCCCAGTCGAACCCCAACAATGTCAGCTATAGCTGACCTAAAAGTTGGTAAATGCCTGTACATTGGGCATCGTCGGATGAGACCTTAGAAGATAGCCCAACGAATAATATCGTGGTACCTCTGGAAGCATTGCAAACATTGAGGGTGTTCACGCTGGGGGCAGGTGAACCCTTCATTTTCCGGGTCCCTCACGGAATGGTTACGATATTAGATATGGTGTCCATTTGTGGCCAAACGACAGTGCCACTAAGTCTCAACGTGATATACTTTCGCCCGAAAGCATAATCAGCCAAGAATGGAACAGATGTAGAGTTGGGTTAACAGACCCGCTTCTAGAATCGTTCTAGCTGTTGTATTTCTGGCACCTGTGTTTATAAAGGGGCACAAGCCGACATCGTGTCAAACTCTGCATTGCCAACGGGGTGTTGCAGGCCTCGAGGGTCAATCCTGGTTGAGTGACCTCAATCCACCGGGTTGAGGACGACCAGAGCGCACACGCTCGATGCTCAGAGACGCTGCAGACTTTAATAACTGCTGGATCAGCATTAGGCCATGTTTCAATGGTGTTTGTCTGGGACGTCACGTTAGGTTGGTGTTCCATCTTATTCAAAATACAAGTGAAGATATTAGCATTTGTTGACAACTGGAGGTCATATGGTAAAATCAACGTCTTGAATCGGTCATCGGTCATGGAGGACAGTTTGAGACGCTTGGTGTGGGTGATGAAATTGTCGGATTGGCTCTTGGCCAACCGGCGGCGCCGATACAGCATGTTGGACAAGGATATTTGTTCGTCAGGGGTTTGGTTCAGACGTCTGGCTGTGTCACTTGAAGGAACACTGCAAACGTTCTGCAACAGAATGTAGTTTGTACAGCACTCGAACTCTAAGGGACCCAGTCGTCACAATAGAAGTTGGTCACGCTGGTCGCCATGACCCACCACCGGCTCCTCCTCGAATCCGCCCTCCTGTTTTCCATACTGAATATCGAAATGGACTCCAGGAGATTAATCAATGGGGAACCCTGAGATTGAGTTTTTACTGGACTTCATTACTAGTCGCTATTGTGGAATCATGCCGGAAGTCGGACCCTGCATAGTAGGTTTCTACGTCAACTCCCAGATCATCTTCATTTGCTGCAAGGTGACCGTCATCGCTTCTGTGGTTATAGCTGTTGCGGATCCTTACGGTAAACTATAGGAGGACCGGTAGCCAGTTGTCATAAGCGGGTCGTATTGGATACAAACGCCAGTGACTGATCAGAACAACAGTGGACGAGTGATTCCAATAGAAGACCCTTTCAAATGGTCCCTAAACTCCAAATTACAAGGTTCAACGGAAATGCGAATAAAGTAGACTCCGGGTAGACAAGGCATTTAGCCGCCAGATATTCTGTAAACCTAACTGTGAAACTGGCCTGGGTTAATAGAAAATAAGATACTCTGTGGCCGAGTGAGCGCATGAAGAACCACGCCAATCCGTATCTTGAGAACGGCTTTATATGTTACTGATGAGTAGTAGGGGATTTTGCTTTTTATACAGATTGAACATCATCAGAATTGATGGCAGGTGTCACATTCCCACAGACGTTCCAATTGGCCTGTTTCGAAAACTAGACTCAAGTTTCGCTTTCGTCAGAGCCCGTCAGCAGTGCACATCCTCGCCACTGCCGGGACTAGAACCACGACCACGCCGTTCATGAGGCAATCTTGCTTACCACTGCGCCACTGACCTCACATTAGACACGACCGAATTATCATATGTGAACACTCAACCACTTTCGCTTGTGAGTAACGGTTAGATTGTCCGATCGCCTGCGGGAGGAGACACAGTGACTATCCTGTTAACTCCAATCGATGACCCCTCGACTATGACCTCTCTCCAAGTTGAAATCACGGAAATCATTGACTTTTTGAGCGGTATCTGATCATTGATGAGTGATAGGGGATTTCGATTTTAGTATCTTGATAGCTCTGTATATCCGGACTCTGGCTGTGGAATCTCCTCCTTCGGACCGGGTTCACCGTGACTTTTACAATGCCGCTCAAAGAATAATGATGGAAAGCTGAAAAGGGGCTATTATTCCTCCCGTCTACATTTATGGGCACTTCAGCAAGCCTCAGAACAGCTGGACTAATGCTGTCTCATTTAATATGTCAGGTATTCCGGAAGCCTCAGCCTACGATCCGATGCCCACCCACCTGTCATCAGCAACTTTCCTCTGCGAGAACTATCATAACCTTCTCAGCGGCCGCTCGTACAGAGCGGACTTACTGTTTGCTGTGCGTCATTATGCCACTGTTGCTGATATTAGTGAAGGCGTTGACGTATATCTTCTCCTCGTTAAGATGTCTGGTCACTTGGCTCATTTTGTTCCGGTTGAAGTATCCTTCTCTTACAGCCAGCACGCTGATGTTGGCCTCACTCTGGCCCCACGTCGATCACTGTGAGCCAGCTGTGAGCCGAACGAGGGGTTCAGGACAGTCAGCCCACCTGAACCCGACACGGACCATGCGGGCTAAAAGTGAAAGCTCAATAGGAACATCCTAAATCCTATCCCAGTCGCATGTTTTCACTTTTTTCAATAAACATAGTGTCAAAGCTGCCCTACCCATCCCCTCGACTGCTGATTAACCACGCTTTTATCCCTGGAATTCTCACATAACACCGAAATCCCGCAACACTGTAGTTCCCAAACACGGAGCACTGCGAACCGACGCCTTAAGATGGATTACGGGGTCTGTAGTGTTGAAATGTTAATTGCAATATAAGCAATGAACAATATGCACAAAAATTTGAAATCCAGGAGCAAGTAAGTTGAAATGTCGGCATATAATTTAGTGCTCTCGATGGCGTTTTTGTTGCCTTTTGTTCCCGCCCTGGATGTTGCGATTAACGCCTGCCATTGACTTCATTGTTAGGAGTCTCAAACCAATTTTTGTGGGCAACTGCGTCTGTTGACTATAGTATCACATGACGCGTTGGTAAATTTGCCTTTTTGATCTTGGTTGAACGTAACGAGAAAGCTTTTGTCCTTCGTTGGCGCCCAACGGACTCACTGCCAAGGCTCGGTCGCTGTGCACGAGTCCGTTTCCAGGTCAATCCCTCCAAGTCCTGAGAAAAGGTTGACTTACACGCCCACAGGCCCATTGCACAAATTAATGTGAACTCGCTAGAGAGTGGTAGGACATCTTGTCAACCGGAAAAGACTCCGGGTTATTCGATTATCTTGTCGCTGAGAGCAGAGCCCATTTACAGTGGAATGGGAAGGCTTTTAAGCAGATGGACTCTACGTTGTTGTCGCTAGTGTGGCAGCAATTGTTGTCGGTCCGAAATCGAGCTCAGTGCGCACTTTACTGGAAAGTACGAGCGCAGCATCGCGTTTAAGCAATTCGGCCCTGATGGCATCATATATTTATATATACCACTCTGGTAACGCAACCAACCTCTGGTTTATCTGTGGGCTTTCCCGTAGTGTTATTTGAACGTTTCACGTGCGATCTCTAGGTGTACCACGAAGACACATGTGGAACACCCAGGGAATGATCGAGGTAGACTTGTGCCTGGTCCTACCAAACTACTTACTTAAGTATTGTCTACACATTGACTGCCCAATATACTCAGCCGTGACCGATGCCATCAGTTGTTTTCAACATACGAGTAACACAATTCATGATTTTCGGAAATGTTGAAAACATCACCGTGAACGAAGAACCATTATAGTGAACAAAGTTATAAAGTTACATAATGGCCCCATTTACTTGAAGCTTTAAAGATGTATCGGAAATGTTCTACCTCAGAAGGTACGTGAACCGTCACAATAACTTACACGGGCAAACTTGAGTTTCCTCTACATGAATGGAACTCACAGATGTTCCAGTAAGTGAAAGGTTCTCCCGTGAAGTCATCTGCGGTCTTGAGAATGGTTCAAATTAACTTGTAAAATTCTAATGCTTGCAATAAATCAGGTCCTCTGGAAGCATTAAAATGGTTTGTCTCTATTATCGTGCGGGACACAATGACTCTTTAGGCAAACTTGAACAGAACTTACAGTTTTTTCAGTGAATGAAGACATCGTTTTTCAATGATAATGAAGGTTTGCATGTACCGATGCATTACAAACATTCTGTCAGTCACGCTGGAAAAATCCATGGGATGGCGGCTAAGCGGGACAAATAGGTGAGCGCAACTGGGAGTAAATGTGATAGAACTTACCACTTTAAACAAAGGAGTGCTCCGCTTTCGGTGTAATGGGCGGAACTTCCACAGATGGCTGAAAAAACAGACGTCCACATCAAGGAAACGGATATTTTATCTGGGCACCCGTCCAGATGGTTCAAAAGGTTGTCTACACGGCAGAGACTACAAGCTTCCGCTGCCGTTATGGTTTTGTTATGCAAAATAAGTATTGTACAAACGGAACCTCGGTGTATACGATGAACCGGGCATAACCCCGCAAATGATACCTGGTATAAACCCCCAGTATGACACCAATGCTGCGTAAAGAAACCTACCCTATCCTTAGACAAGGAAATTTGGGAATTAAAGCGCGAAAACAAAAACAAAGACACCCTGAACAACCAAAAAGGACAATGTGCACTTATTTTATGTCACTAATGCGATAAAATGCGCGGTGTACTGGGCACATTTAATGAAAAGGAACTAAAAACTAATAATATAGATACAAATGTTTCGCTTTTTGCACATTGTGCCACTCATTCTGAGAACAAATATCACTCCTCAACAAATCCCCAATCAAGTGACGCCTGACCATATATACAGTCATATGTGTGGCTGAAAGAACCGTAGAAGTCCTTGCAATCGACAACGCAACTTACGATAATAGTATAGCTCAAAGGGACATCAAATAGTTAACGTGGATCTCTCACCAAACCTCACATTGACACACACCAGCTCTTTTGTGACTTCTGCCAGACTATCTCAACCCATGAGTCCATACCCACATTCAGTGCCGACTGAACAACGATTGGTTATCCTCATCAAACCCGGTTGAACATTCCACTAAAGAGAACGTTGAAACCGGTTTTTCAAGTAGATACTCACCGGGTTTTAAAACCAGGTTTTCAACCGGATATCGCGTTTCAGTAACCCACTGGATCTCCACTCCACATATCGTTCCGTGAACCTCAAGTGAATCAATCTTGTTGGCGACTGACTATCGATCCTCACTATTGTATTGTAGGAATTCATGGCTGGTTCTACTCAGCTACTCTGCATTCATTTAAATTTGAACGTGTGATTCTGTCGTTAATTGATTTTTTACTGCTTGTTCACCCTTATTTGTGATTTACCGTTTGGTTCCAAAGAATTTCCTGTTTTCTCCCGAAAATTATTTATAACCACCTGCATATCTGTTGCCGGATAACTTAGCCGTTTAGGCTGCTCCACTGAGGTGGTTAACGGGGCGGAGTGCGGTTGCTGCCATGAGTGGTTCAGCACCAACTACATCGGACTTAGGGCAGACCAGCACTCAACAGTACAACAGAGCTACCTAGAGTTCCCCGTAGATACTGTGGTTTTGAAAGCATCATCCCAAGTTTATGTGGTGAGTATGTACCCAATCCGAGCAACTGTTGGAATTCTTCCAAAAAATCTCACTCCAGATTGGACGAGTTACCCAGTGGCAATAAGTCAGAAGACAACCGACAGCACAGTACAATATATATATTGTCGCGACTGAAGAACAAGAACGTGTACAGCCAGCACTCGTCCTACGTGTAGGGTGCGGAGTGAAAAAGTGGAAGAGTTTCACGGTAGCGGAAAAAGGGCCTACAATTGGGCAAAAAGCATGCCTCATTAAGGAGTGTTAGGTTGCACAACAAAGTAACAACAAAAATTATGCCATCCTAAGAGGTCACTACAGAGCTTTTCCCAGAGGGTCACTAGGGTAAACAGGAGCCTTCGTAATAAAATATAGGCGTGCAACAATGGGGCAACCAAAATTTAATGTCCATTGCTAAGTAAGTGGTCAGCTAGCATGATGCATGGAAGAATAATAGAGTGAATGGTCCATAAGGCGGTCAGTTGCGGATTAACGGCGCTCCGAGGAAAACCGTCGTTCGAATTATTTGAGATATTTAATCTTCGTTGCACATCTATCTCAGCGGGCTACCCAACCCCAAATTACTAATAAGTGAGGGAGAAAAGTGAAAGTGGGTTTACCCGGTGCTAACCGACAGTCTTTATAGGTTGCCTCTCCGTTGCATCAAGTTCAGGTGACTTAAAACTGTTCGAACGGTGAAATACCTGCGTAACGCGGAGCAACAAGCTTCCCGTGTTGACGGATTATTCGGCACCGGTAATCCTTTGGTGGTATGAAACCTCTCAATTAGTTGAATAATATCGCAATTCGGTTGTGCTGAGATCACGCTTAAGAAGAACTTGAGAAGACGTGTTAATGTATGCAGAATAACTACACCAGATAACGGTAACAGGACGGTTGTAATGAACGACGATTTTGTACGTAGAAAGAACGAAAGTATTCAGCAAATATTGCAAGCATTCGAACTTGTCTACCAGATCCGTCGTGCAGCGTAGGCGAAGGTGCTGGGCTGCATTCACATGTGTCTGACATATTTCCGAAATGTGACAGCTGAAGTGAAGCTGTGGGCAAGACACTGGGATTGTCTTCTTCGATAAACACAGGTTTGGTCCAAACGACTGAATCGGTCCCGCGTTTGCCATCACGCTCGACGGTTAAAAACTTTCCGCTCCGTTGCACCACGCGGAAGGCACCCGTATACGGCGGCCGTAGAGACTTGTACGAGCCGTCTGGTCGCATGAAAACGTGAGAGCAGGAGAAAAGTTTCTCGTGCAATTGCACGGGTTACGACCGCTGTTGTGGTGGAAATGGACGAAGCTGTCGCAGGTGATTCGTCAAGCGTGCTACACTCCTTCCATATTCGAAAGGTTTGGCTGTCGAAGGAAACACTAATTCGTCAGATAAACTTAAGGTGCAACCGTAGACGAGTTGAGCCGGTGCGGTCTTCAAGTCCATATTAACGGTGTTACGCAACCCAAGAAAAGCTAGTGGTAAGCCTCCTTGCTAGGAGGGGTTCAACTGCGTGTTGGGGCTGCTCTTAACTGACGATGAAAACGTTTCACTATTCCGTTGGGTTCCGGATGATAGGCGGTGGTGTGCATATGCTTGCACCCGAGGGTATTCAACAGATGTGTGAAAAATCCCTCAAAATGGGAACCATAATCTGTGGTCACCATAACGTGACAGGCAAACTGGGCTGCCGAACGTTCCAAAAAGGTGCGAGCCATCGTTTCGGGAAATGGGATTGCCTCTGTCCATCTAATGAAACGGTCAACACAAGTCAAGATGAGGTTAAAGCCATTGGACTGTGGTAGCGGTCCGACAAAGTCGAGGTGCACGCGATGAAGGCGCTCTTCGGGTGCTTGGAGGGCACTGATGGAGTTCTTGGTGTGCCTGTTTACTTTAGAAAGCTTACATTATAGACAGAAGCCAGCCCACTTTCTGACCTCGTGGTTTACTTTAGGACATGTAAATCGTTCAGTGATTGGCTTAACCGTAGCAGGTATGCCAGCGTGCGACATCTTCTGCAGTGTACGAAGCATTGCACGACGAAACGATGGGGACACCACAAACCTAGGTACGCTTTACGAAACGTCACACAGGACGGTGCCCCCAGAGGAAGTAAATATCTTGGGTTCGCCTGTTTGCGCAGCGGTTGTAGCAGCAAAATCAAAAGCAGTGGGCGTGGAATGGCTCACCTGGCATGTATGTGAGGGGGCGTCAGTGACAGGATTGAGGACAGGAGACATGTCGTACACCCGTCGTAAATTGAGAGATATAGTCCAGGTGCCTAAATGCCCTGGGGCACTATCTATCGGATGATGCTTTCGGATAGTACACAAATAGCTTGTGGTCATTGTAGATCGTCAACCGTCGGCCTTCAACAGTATGCTGATAATAGCGTATTGAGGGATAAATGTCAAACACTTCTTGCCCGAAAGTACTGTATCGAGACTCGGTGGGTTGCAACCATTTGGAGAAGAGTATAAGGGGTTGCCAACTACTTCCCAAGCACTGTTTTGACGCGGCGTCAAAAGCTGTCCCTGAAGCCATAGTTACAATCGGCAACTGAACGCCAGGGTCAGAACGAACATGCTGAGCTGTCTTGGAAATAACCTGGTTAAACTCTTTGAAGGTTGTACACGCCGAGTTTGTGAATGACAGTTCACGATCGACTCCACGAGAAAAAACGGTCAGTATGCGCACAACAAGAAGTGAATCTACGATAGTGGTTTACCAGACCACAAAATCTTCAAAGCTGCCTAAAAATAGAAGGTTCAGGATAATGCTGGATGGCCGCTGCGTGTAATCAACAGAACGTAAATATCTCCATAATCCGTCAGTTAAAAAATTTTCTTTTGCCACCAATGGAATTTTGTGGAATTTTGCGGTTTATTAAATTCAAGAATTATGTAGCTACGGCATCATTTTGTTTTAATCCTTCGAGGAAGTAAGCTGATAATGTGCGGTAGTTCAGTGGCATGGGGATTGATGAAAAAGATAACCAAAAGTTTCATACCATGTTATTTTGGGAAAATTTATGATGGAATATAATGGAAAAATATCTCATACATGTGGAAGCATATGGTTTTACTAAAATTTGAATGTGATAAAGCAGGAAAACGTTATTATATTTTCGCCGAATAAATTATTGTTAAAACATGCGGACTAAGCTATTCATGAGGCAATTATCTGTTTTTTTGAGATTAGGTTCGAAGGTCGTTCGAAATGCACAACAGTCATTTTGGCGCGAATCCTCGTTTTTTAAATAATTTCGGAAATGTTAAAATCGAACTTTTAGTCGAAGTACCTACAGTACATCAATGGTAAATAAACAACGTTAATGGGAAGGTTGAAATACACCGATCAACTCCCAAAAGTATTGGTTCGATGGCGGAAAATGTTTCCACCATTTTCATGAAACTAACGCAATATTGGCGTTACTTGACATTTGTAAGCTTGATAAATGTGCTCGTCGCAATTTTCAAGACGAAATTCGTCATCCTATAGTTCAAGAGCGCTTAAAGCTGCGGCGTTTTGAAGATATGGCTCAAATGGAAATATACGACCACACAAAGTTTGCATTGAATTTCAACAAGAATACCGACGCACTTGATGGTGGAACATGTATGGAAATGTTTCCAGCTTCCTTGTCTATACGATATTTATATTATTTCTCCTGGTTTGTAAGATTTCAGGTAGATAATGGTAGACTCAACGTTGCTCCTAGAAATGGTTGAAAAGGACGCTATGATCTGATGGTTTCCATCACTGGTGTATATGGATCGGCGTAGGAAAAAGGCGTTATGTCCCATAGTATCACTTAGAATCCTCAGGAATAAATTTTTCTCACTCTACTGCATCGTTTCAACTAGATTTAGGTCGCATGTCGTTCATACGAAACAATATGCGGGAATAGATGAACTCAATCTGCCTACCGGTCACCGGTAAGTATACCCTCAGCCAATCACAACTTGATGTTTATGACTCCAAGTATCTATCGTGGTGCAGAAGAATATCACAATCAATGCGATAATCAACGGAATCGAAAATGATGATGAGCATGTACCTCAAACGCTTCAAATACACGTTTCCCACACTTATCGCATGTGGTTGTTCTCCATATTGTTCACGGCAATCTTTTGGAAAAAACAGCTACAAGCGTGAATGCATACTGCCTTCTCGGACATTGCTCATAGCCTAAGTGAATCAGGTTGAAGCATCTCATACTGTGAACGCATACTGGATACCCGTACGTTCTTCATGGCTCAAGTGAATCAAGTTGAAGCATCTACAACTGTGGATGCTTACTGGATACGCGCATGTAGTTCATAGCTAAAGTCAATCAGGTGAAGCTTCCACTAGCGTGAACGCGCAGTATATTCTCAGACGTTGTTCACAGCTTAAGTGAATTAAGCTGAAGCATCCACTAGTGTGAACGCTAACTGGATGCCCGGACGTTGTTCATAGCTTAAGTCGATCGATTTCATATTTCACATGCTCGAAATTCTCGATGTAGCTTTTCTAGTCACTATTCTCTATAATCTACAAAAAGTTTTCGTCTAAATTAAGATTAATGTTAGTGTCAATCTTGATGAAACAGCATACATTTGAAAGCATTGCAGATGACTAGGCAAGAGGAAGAATAATATGGAACTAAACCTGTCTCATAGGACTGGAAAAACAACAAAACCTTGAAGTCACTGTAATCCGAGGTCAGTAGTATCGTTAACCTGACCGTGTTGTAAGAATTTCCACCATTGCTGCGTGTGCGACGAAACTGAACAGGAACGAAGTAATTAAACAATGTATAGGGACGCAACTTCTATACGACTAAATATGACAGACGTTGACCACTTGATATGATGATCAGGCATATGAACTGACTCTGGGGCAGCCTAGGTGAACCAGCCTTGAGTAACTGGCACATGATGAAGTATCCCGAAAAAATCCATCATCTTTTGCCTGACACCCACAGTTGACACACACTTTAAGAGTGTAATATGCATAAGTAACCAAATCAAATAAACAAACCATATCAAACCGCGAGGGCCGTTCTATAGTCTAGGATGGACTATTTGAAACCATCAACTGCATGGACGCAATTCATTCAAGCTTATGCTGGCAAGAAGACGGAGTGACCACCTTAGCAAACGACATCGATGAGCAATTCCCACCGTAAAGCCTACAACGGCTCTGAGCAGTTGTCTTGGATTGTGAGTAAAGACAACAAGAACTCCATGCTGAAACGCCTATAATTTGTCCGTTCGTTCGCCTTGCGGTACGAGTTAACCCTTTCAGTAATGCGTATTCAACGATTTATAACTGTTCCGTCCATAGTCCTACATTACGAGTGAACCCATTCACAAATGGAAACCGTAACACTTATAACCGCTCCCTCCATTTATCCTACCTTGCGATTCGAGCCAACTGGTACTACATGCTTCAACGCAAGTGCTCAATCTACTTGTCCCACTTCACCAGTGAAGTCGCTGAGAACGAAAATGTGGTGTTATCAACGTGGGTTATGTATTGAAACATTGTGGATATGGTACATACTACCTCCGCATATCTCTACTACTGATTGTAACCGTCGATTTCCACGTGTTATGAGTGTCCCGTATCATATGAAACCTTCGTCATTAAAGCGTTCATCGCGTCGGATATCTGCGAGAAA
>LUCH01003427.1:50444-70407 GCA_013368495.1 Paragonimus heterotremus
CGCAGTATAATACATTTCCTACAATTTAGAATATGAGCAAAGCAATAAAATAATGAATGAAAGGAAATAATAATATTATAATTCGAACATTACTCCAGCATCCTTGTACTGACGTCGTTACACGTGATCTACCACAGGAGCAGCAGCCATACCAAATTTCGAAAAAGATGTGCGATAACGTCGTTTTCAATTAATGGTCAATTTAAACAAACATATATCAATCCCTGACGCAGAATTCGTCGATTTCAATTTCTGAAACAGATACCACGCTGCCAAAGCCGGGGTTTGCTTGAAAATATTTTTCCAAACGGCGGAAGTTGGGGAAATCACGTTCTGTAACTAGCATGCGTGCCGGATGGCCAGAACTGTGGAAAGAAGGGCGGTAATTCCGTCGGCAGAAATCCGGTGACCTAGAAACTCGATCGCCGATATGTCTAACTCGCATTTTTTGGGGTTGACCGTAGTACCATATCTGGTTATTCGTTTAGACTAACTACAAGGACGCGAAAGGTGCTTCTACTCATAAGACCTAGCAACCAGGATGTCATCGAGGTAAGAATAAACGAAGTCTATACCGCGAGTGCCTTCGTACATAAAGCGCTGAAAAGTCTCGGCGGCACTGGTCAATGCAAATGACATTCACAAGAACTTGTAAAGAACAAATGAAGTAATCACATCGGTCTCGGGTTTCTCCTCCCCCGCCACTGGAATTTGGTAATAAACGCAGACTAAATCAATTTTGCGGAAGATGTTTCTGTCCGCCAGACAGGTCGTAAGATTCGATATGCATAGAATGGGGTATTTATCAGGGACCGTAACTCTACTGAGATGGCAGTGGTCACCGCAAGGACTCCAGTCACCTGAATTTTAGGAACCGAATGCAGTGCCGATGCTCAAAATCCATCGAAAGGGCGAACGAACCCGAGTTCGAGCATATATTCGAACTCTGCCCTAGCGACTTTAAGTTTTTCGGAGGCCAACCTGCTCGACGTGGCCGATACGGGCGGTCCATTAGCTCTTATGTGGTGTGTGACCTTGGAAGTCACAGCAGGCTCATCGTTGGACGCCCGGACTAGCTGTGTGTACTGCTGAAAAGGTCCCGCAAATGCCGGTGAGGTAGCCGGCGCCGTGCAAATAGAATTGATGGCTGCGATGGCCGTGCGATGGCCGTTAATACTCAGCTGTATAACGGCATCTATCAGCTTCCGGTGTTGCGTGTCGATTAAAACGTAGAAATACAGGAGAAAGACTATACCGATGGTTGCAAACGGAAGGGCAACAACGAAAATTCAACGAAAGTTTCACCGGAGACCCAAGTTCAACGTTAGCGAACGCTGACCTAAAGTCTGGACAACAGTGCCATTGGCAGTATAGAGATGAGGATTACCTGACTGTGTCGTCACGGAGGGGGCCTGCTGGACTACGCTAACCTGCGTTTCGGTATTCACCAAGAATGCGGTCCCTGTGGGGAAATCCCGGACAAACATGTGATGACTGGGGGGTGGATGTATCGGCGAATTCTCATGCCATTACCCATCGGCGGCCCGGCCTCCCCGAAGCAACGGGGAAAAAGAGCAAGGGGTTTTACATCTAGTGGATTTGACACCATACCCTTCATGGTTACCAGCTATAACTTCCACGGGGCCGTGAGCCACATCGACGGAACGACCTGCCAGTACGCCGACGTCGTGAGGACCACTTTTGGGAACGGCCAATAGTCATTTTGCTTAAGTCTGCGTCAGGCAGCTACTTCCGTCTGAAGTGCCTTGACCTCTGTAGGGTCGGTCGAGTAGGAACCTACGGGCTGTTTCACAGCTGTGGTTGTAGGAGTGGCACTTACCCTAGTCACCTAGTTGGTCAGCAATTTCGATGCTTCTGACGACGAATGTGAGCGGGCTACGGACACATTGGCCTAGGCTGTCTCTGATAGACTCTGCATCCATAGCTTCCATACTAGTGACTCGTCCATGTGGGAGCCACCAAGAAGTTGCTGCATCCCACGGGACAACGTTGAGGGGCGTTTTTCGCCCAGCTGTAACCCACTGAAAAGCTGCTGCAAACGGACATTCCATGTTGGGGTTACCCGCTTGATAACGGCCACCTTAATTGTGTCGTGGCGATGTTCCGCAGGCTGTGTGAGAAGGACGTCATGCAGCTGCATTGTGGGTTCCATCGAAATCGTGGACACCAACTGACTAAAATTCGCTTGGTCAGACGAAATTTGGCTGCTGACAAAGTCGGTCTTAAGGTAGGCAGTTCGCAGTGGCGGGGCCATCTACGATAATGATAGGAATTTTAAGGTAAATGCGCCTGTAGTACGCAAATCTAGCGGCTAAGTATCCTCGCCAGACATGGTAAACGTACAGAATCGAAAATATAGAGCAGGCCAATAAAATTGGTCAGAACTACTATATAACAAGAACAATACTGCCATTAAAAATAATAAAACGCCACATAAAATATTACACCAAGGGTCCGACTCACGAAACGGCGTGAGATGAAAATACGAGAGCAAAGTACGCCGGGTCAACGAAAAGAAATAGCAGACGAAATTTGGGCGAAACTATTGCTGTTGGATTCACCAGGTTGCGGGGGCTCTCCCGCAAAGTCTCACTCTAGATTGAAGGAGTTACCCAGTGGCAATAAGTCAGAAGACAACCGACAGCACAGTACAATATATATTGTCGCGACTGAAGAACAAGAACGTGTACAGCCAGCAATCGTCCTACGTGTAGGGTGCAGAGTGAAAAAGTGGAGGAGTTTCACGGTAGCGGAAAAAGGGCCTACAATTGGGCAAAAAGCATGCCTCATTAAGGAGTGTTAAGTTGCACAAATAATTATGCTTTTCGACGGGGTAGCTACGAACCCGTAAACCCAGTGACCCACGCTGAGATACGAACCACTGAAGCATAGACTTCTTCTGCAGCTTACCAATATCTGCATATGATATTTATCTCTGTAGTCACCCAGCATCAGGAGATGCTGGCCAGAGTCTATGAGCCCTTTGACATGAAACCACCGTTGATAATTTATAAGGAATTCAACACACTCTGGAAACCGTCAGTGTGAGATACGGCAACGGCTCTATTGGGTAGAAGTGAACACAGCACCCGTTGGATAAGTTGAGTAACTTACTTTGCAAACATCGAGCCCTTGGTGTGGGCTAAGCAAATGCTTGCCACCAAGACACCTTATTTCTGTGGGGGTTTATCACCCGCGCCAAATGGTTGATGGCAGGATGGTAACCCTCTCCCAGGCACCCAGTCCAGATGAAACTATCTCAATAAGAAATCCGCCAAAACATCACTTACCTAACGTCAAGAGCTTATCCCAAGAGAGGTTCTTCTAAGAGCGAAAGTTGAGGGCTGCATTTACTGGAACACGGTTCACTGCGGCACTTGAGACTTTCCACCATTTCCCGAAGATTCTGACGTAGGACACACCCAAGGAACTGATGACGAATTATCGAAGGACCTATCAAAGGATTGGCCGTCGAACACTCCCGATACTGGGGCTACATCCATCGTAGTCGCTACCACGTGAAGGTGTAATTAGGACAAGCAATGGAGCTAAGGTGCTCACATTACTACCGTTCAGTAGTGCAACATTGGCAAGCATCTGGATATTGAAGTAACTAGGAAGACTACACAAGAAACATTGGGGTGTAGTCCGGCATGAAGTTGCTCTCGGTATATGCAGGCACTAGACGGTGGTCACTGACGCAACCATGGCGTCATCCGACCAGTGTTATGCTCAGATGGTTGGGTTTGTATGTCATCATGTTCAAGCACACGACCCACGTATTAGTTTCCCGAATGACCAATCCTTGCTGCATCTATGCTGTTGGCTCACAACACAAATATCCCGGTTCCCAAATGAGATGTGAGCTCGTGGGTTCTTTTTACTGAAAAGTAGTGTTAATGCAGGGACCTAGTATACCTAGGCCACGGTTTTCCCGAAAGTCAACCAAAAGAAGTCGCGAACTTCATAAGATAGGCAACCCTCATATTCAGAACGTAAAGAAAGGACTCCTGGCACAGACGCCGTGCGAAATAACCACACGACTGAACCAAGTTCATCGTCAAGCAGGTCCCTGCATGACAGATACTGGAATGCCATGCTAACCAGAAGGCATGCTTTTTCGGCAAGATTCTCGCAAAAAGCGCCGTCACTCAATTTCAAATGAACAGGCGATGTTCTCCCAATACCGCCAGTAAGGCCCACAATTAAGGAATAAGACATTCGTACAGCAACCACAGAAGATGATTCTATGGAGAAACTCTAAAAGTCGTGCTCATATTTGCTGCGCAAATTTTCAGCCTCACTCATCTCATTTGCCCCGTCGTACTTACGCAGAGGTTGTCGCCGTGGCGCAAAAGCAGCAGCCGAGTTGCAACCACCCGGAAATGCTTCAACAGAAGGGTTGGCTCAAGGAGCCCGCCAACGCCAACCAGCCGCCATTAACCTCTCTTCCAATTATTATAGGAAGAATGACTTCATTCTCCAAATTTCAAGTTTCCTTTTTGAGGTTGCTGTATGATGATGATGAATGGGCTTCCAGAACTAAGATAAAAGATACAGGACAAGCATCTTCACGTTGTGGCCCCCACGGAGACATGACTGGCATCGGAGATCGCTGATGATGAAACCTGTTTCCCTGCCTGTTCTATGTACCGCAATGAATGCAAAAGAGGGCGCTGGGAAAGGGTCGCCGCCTATTTGGGACTTAAGTTACTCCCCCTCTTCGTACGCAGCGGTAATATTTCCGACTTCGTGTGCGTTGGTGTGTTGTCGGCTAAAGCTCTGTATCTACGGTTCGCTGTTATTGCGAGTTATCTGCCGCTCACTATCAACCTCAACCTTGAACGACGAGGCTGATCCGGTCCATTTGAACGAATTTATTTCTCACCAGCGTTCCTACTGGTGATTTTGACCCCCCGAAAACGTCTTAGACATGAACCCTTCAACAAACCTCGACAGGTAGCTTCGATCCAGCTCTGGCGTTAGTAGTGCAACTGAAGGCCAGGACACAACATCACCTGCAATAAGGTACTGCTGGGGCGGACATTTTCTTTGCTAGATCCCGTAATCTCAAACGGGAGCCATTACAGTTATTAGGTCAGTACTGAGAGTCCTTCAGGTCACAGCGTTCATTTGATCCAGGTCTGACTACTCCGGCTGGTGAATACCTCAACCTGAGGATTTGGTCCGAAGTTTCAACGGGATTGATTGTGATGGTATTATAGATCACCTGAAGTGGTTTTACTTGAACGGCGCTCCAGCTGTCTGTGACCATCAACGTGTGTATGTTGTACGAGGCTGTCCACACAAAGTGGTGACCAGCTCCTTCAGTTTCCTTCTCCAGAGGAGAATTCGCCGACTTCTTGACGGCTATGCGGGAATGTAAAGTATAGTTCGATAGGCCCGAAGACGCTGGAGCATGTCGCAAAATGCACAGTCGGTGCAAATCGGAGGTTCGTCGCTCTCGTTTCAAGCAGCTATCAAAACAGCTCAAAAAACACGCCAAAACAAGGGCTTTCTGTTCAAACACATACGACGCTGTCACAAGGACCCACCCTCACCTCAGCCCTTGGAGCAACCAAACGGTGAAATTACTTCCGAAACCAACGTCGTTTCTGGATTACTCATGCATAGGTATGCCACCATTCACAAATCCATCTCATCACCTACTCTCTAGTATCTGTCCCTACGAGAACTTAGGCAGCCTATTTTACATGCTGAATTCTTGATTCACGACGTTCAGAGTTTGCCTCCTAAATCTAGATGTTTCAGTTCAATGGGCCGGGAAGGTAGTTACCCACGAATACTAGAGGAAGTGTCTTCTGCACCTGCCGAACCACTTCGTGACTCTCTCACATGAAACCTTTCTGCTAGCATCTCTCCCAAGGAATTGAAGGGAACCGTCGTCATCCCTGCACATAAGTCAAGTGGCCGGCAATCTCCCGTCAGTTATCCGCCAATCAGCCCAACGAATATTCCGTGCAAACGTTCAGCGCCTCTCCTTAAACGAGCCATCTCATAGCGGCCTTTGGACAATACCCTCATCTCCACGTCTCGGCAGGGATTCTTATCAAATGAGTCTTGGATAATGAACACCCTGCCTTTTACGGACAGATTAACGAACGCTAGAGGTCGTGGTCTTACATCCGACGCCACTATCACCGATTTTATTGAGGTGTTTGACTGGGTGCCACATGGTCCGCTTCTAAAGAGGACAGAAACCTGCGATATCAGAGGTGATATTCACAGCCGGATCGTCTCGTTTCTTGATGATAGAACCTTTTACTCTGAAGCCAGCTCTGATGAATCCTCCCTGGCACTTATCTCACTTGTCCGCTGGTGGGGATTCCAACAATATCGTCGCAATGCACTATGAATCAACGGAAGTGCTTGTTGCTAAAATGGGTCTTAGGATAGGCCTGCGCCTTTTGCTTCCGTTAGTCTTACCCTTCTCACTTCGCCACAAAAAGGTAAAAGGAAAACGACTCGCTGCACTGGACATGATTAAACTGACGTTCCTTCGAATAGAACAGGCTTTCCTGGAGTTTTACATGGTTTATATCCAATCATTGCTTGAATACGTTAATTCGGATGTCTATCTCGGCATTGAGAAGGACATAAGCGCATTGAAGCGTGTACAGCGAGCTGCGGCAAAAATCGTAGGGTCTTCAGAATTTATTACACGAGTATCGACTCGGAATACTTGACCTCCGCCTTCTGGAAAACCGGAGAGTTTGAGAAGATCCGGTTTACAAACTCGTTTTGAAGGGTTGACAAGAAAATCAATGTGGGCCAGGTGGTCCCAGTGAAAAGTACTTTGAAGGAGAACCTGAAACTATTCTCAGGCATTGTTTTTTCTTCTACAGGGTGGTCGTCCGCTTGAAACTTTCCTTCATCAGTTATCGGTAGCGCTTGTTCTAGAATACAAGTTAAAGCCTCTTCGATAATTGTCTGCTAAGTAGAAGTAGTAGTCGAACGATATTATTTGATTTTTTGTAACGCTTATTGCTCCTGTATTGATACTTGCTTCGAGAAAGTGGCGCTACACTGGATTTTTCATGATGGCAATGCAGAAAAGTTAGCTTCCATTTAATACCAGAGGAAGAATCAAACATGTTACGCTTACGTACCAACTATTAAGCAGAAAGAGGCACCGGGAGACAGCGTTCTTCCAAATTATGGGTTTCAGGGACAGATCTATAAAGAGAAACAACACAAACAAACATGAACCGAGGGCCTGGTAAGCCAAACAGACAACCTACACAAACGAGTACTGAAAAAGTGTCAACAACACGGCGGCACGCTCCGTTACACACTTGAAATTCAACACGCGCAGGCTTGCTGGTTTTGATCGCTCGTTGCACTTAGAAATGCACAAGATGAACTTGGGGTGCAATTTTCTGATTGAGCATCTCGTTCTCCTAGGTCGATATGGGGGAATGCGCGTTGGTGGGTGCATTTATATGTACGTACATAAAGTATATGCATGTTAGAAAGTTTCCGAATTCAAAGGAACGTACAAGCACATGAATGAAATTACAAGTGAATTTATGATGTGGTCACGACTTGTGGGCGGTTTGAATTTCTGGCGTGGGGAGGGAATATTCATTATCGGGATTGCGCATCTGAAGAAGCCTTAGGTCTCCGTTCGAATTATTAATAAAATATAGAAAAAACCATCCTTGCGGATCGAAGGCTGAAATCTGGAATATCGCCATCACGTATTCCAAGCACCCGAGACGATTTGTGTGAGCTAGAAAAATTGGCGAAAGGAGCGGGAGCTTTCAAAGGCGCTGTGTGACGATTTACTGTCCAAGTGAGCCACATATGGGACGGTACACCCGGTTTCCCCTTCGGTTGAGGTGTTTCCTTCTCGTGAGCCAATTTATTTAACCTATACCGGCAGCAGTGGAATCTTGTAGAAATTCTTTGCATGGATACAAGAAAAGATATTCGGGTAGTCAGTCTGAGAGTTGGCGGCTGCGGCAATGACAAGTGTTACCTGGAGGTCTGTGCCGAAAGTATACAATGCGATGGGTGTTTAAACCGGTTCCACCGTCGGTGTAGCTCTCCAATTGGGCTCGTGACTTGTAGGTGGTTCATAGGGGGCTGCTTTGGGTTTGCAGGTCATGCATAGGTAAACCGCACGACTGTACCTCTGTTGTGAACACTGGAGTGGACCGGGAAGAGGAATCTGGTAGTAGCACACCGCCTGTTGTGCACAACGATGTACATGACATCACAAGGGGAGCGAGGGGTAATGAAACGATTGTTCCAATTACAAAGGAGAAACGTTGCAACTAGGTGAAATTCTATGATGGAGCCCGGGGTAAAAATAGGAGAAAGGCGGCTACAAGGCACGATGACTCGCCGCGCTTGATCAATGGGTTAAACCAAAAAATTGCCGAACTGAACATCCCCGCTGTTAGCAGGGTGATTTATAGAAAAATGACGTAAACGTGGACAAAGACAATAGGCGGAGCGGGAAAGAGGACAAAATATTAGTCAACCGGAAATCGGTTAAATACTACACAGAAAGAAGGAGGGAAGAACTTAGGAAACTGGGGGAGCTAGTTAAGCAAATTTGTTTCGGGATAGGAAGCCCAAGAACAAAGATTTACGGAGATCCATAACCAAGGCGAGCTTTTGGTCAAAGCTGTGTTGGGTCTTGAAATTAAGGGGACTTAGTCCATTAAAGATTTAGGAATGTCGCCAACAGAGGCATCTATGAGCCCATTATGAAAGAGGGTAAAGCTGGAGAAAAAGCCATGAGTTTTCACCCGGTGAACCTCTCAAGCCCAGTAACCGTTCCTGAGCATGTGGCTGTTAAACCAATAATGAGGTTGAATGAGTGACAGGCTAATACATACAGTCCCAGGCCAACTTAGGCTGAGTTAGCCAACCCGAGGCACCGAGATAGATTCCTGGTAGCAGCAGGACAGATGTGCACGGCCACACAGGGTCAAGGTACGGTGAAGCTGGACGACCGGGTTGGGTGGAAGGATACTAGTTGTCTCAGTGGTACTGGATCATCAGTTGCGCCGCAACAGGGTATTTAAGATTTGGGGCCACAAGTGCGGCAAAGACGCTTGCTCGTGGAACAGGAGAGTGGGGAGACAGAACAAAGATTTACTCTCATTGTAAAAGCAACTCAACGTAAAGAGAGTGGATTGTTTAGTCTGAAGCTAGGATAAATTAGGAAACCTCTTGCAAAATACAGGGGGAGTGCTCAGGTGAGATTTCTGAGCCTTGCGCCGCCCCTCGAGTCAAAGAGACTGAAACAATAGGTGGATGTGAGAAGTCCCTAAGAGTACTGTATACCAACGCTGGTAGTCTGGGGGAACAAATAGAATGAGCCCTCAGAGGAACTAGGAGAACAGGATGTCGTTGCAGTTACTGGGACTTGGTCACGACTGGATATGTCCGTCGATACTATATGCCCACCGAGATATTCGATCCAAAAGGTAGATAGACGAGATGGCAGAATGGGTGGGGTGTTCTGTTGTTGAGAGTACAACATTATAACCAGCGCAAAAAAGAGAGGTTTAATGTGGGAAATATTCGATTATTAAGTTGTTGCTTGACAGAAAGCAGAACAACGTTGCTGCTGCTTTGCGGTTATAGAAGTCCCTCTTCCACCCGACAGGAGGATGAGGAACTACGCAGCGTACTTAAGGGACAAACAAGCACGTCACAACGGCTCCTCATTGTAGGGGATTTCAACGCTCCAGAAGTGGATTGGAGATTGATGCATACTGCTAGTGGTACGTTTATTGAGGCACGGTTGAAACTTCCAAACTTAAAAGAACTATTTCAACATGTCAATAAGGTCACTAAGTGGAGGGAAGGTCTAGCTACTACAGTTTTAGATGTTGTTATAACAAGAAGCTTCAACGACGTTTCAGACATGGAATTCGGAATACCCTTGGGCAAGAGTGACCGTGGAATCATACGTCTGCGGTTTAATTGTGCCTATGCAACCCCTTGTCAATTATCGTATATCCTTTAGAAACATAAATAAACTATAACTAAGGTCGGATGCGAATCAGGTGAGTTGGACAGATTGTCATGGTACCGTTGATGTCAACAAAGCTTGGGCCATAAGTAAAGATAATTGTGTGCAACTACCCGACACGCATGCACCTCCTAAACATGGCATACATAAAAAAACAGCCTCTGTGGTAGAACATTAGGATCAATAAGGCAGTGAGACGCAAAACGAAAGCCTGGACTGTACACAAACAGTCTGGGGGGTACATCGGGTTTTGTCAGTAAAAGGCGATCGAGAAGAGACATTCTGAAGTACAAAATAAATACAGAAAAAGTTTGAAATAAATCTGGCAAAGAACCATAATAAGAACCCTAAAGGTCTCTTTAGCTATGTCCAGACCAAAGTGTCCATCAGGAGAAAACTGAGTGGCATTGTTGATACTGACGGCAATGTCATCGAATCATCACAACAAAAGCGGAGGTTTCCGCCAGTTTTTTGAGGCAGTACATATTCTGGACTCAAGATCCACCATAGTGGAACTCAGCACAGTAACTGCAAGAGGGCCAATTATAGTGGAAGTTGAAATAAAAGAGGATGAGGTTGAAGATAGACTGGATAAGCTAGACGTGAATAAGGCGGTGGGACCGGACTGTATCCATGCAAGGCTACTAAGACCCCTCAGTGATGTTTTACAGGAACCTCTCACCATATTGTTCAATCTTACCCTACAGATGGCCATCATCCCAGATGACTGGAGGAAGGCAGGGGTTATACCCATCCATAAGGGGAGTAAGAAGCACGAGGTGGGCAACTATCGACCAGTAAGTCTCACATCAGTTATCCTGAAACTGCTGGAAAGAATTATTAAGGATAGGATTGTGAGACACCTTACTGAGAATGGGCTTCTCTCTGCAAACCAACATGGATTTGTGAAGCACAGGTCTTGTCTCACCAACCTGATTTGCTTCCTCGATGAGATCACAGATAGGCTGGATAGAGGAGAGGAAGTTGAGGTTTGCTATTTGGGCTTCAGGAAGGCATTCGATTCCGTGAACCACCGATTGCTGGTCCTCAAATTGAGCACCATTGGTCTTCATTCAAGACTGGTAGAATGGATACAGGACTTCTTGAGAAGTCGCACCTTCCATGTAGAGGTGGCAGAGAAAAGGTCCACAGAAAGTGCAGTAGTTAGTGGGGTACCTCAAGGATCTGTGCTTGGACCATTACTATTTTTAATGTTCATCAATGATCTCACCGAAAACCTGAAGTGTCTCTGTTACATCGTTGCTGATGAAGTGGAGATTGTGGGAAATCCTGACAACGCGAGCATGCAGGAGGACTTGAATACTGTTCAGAAGTGGTCAAACGAATAGCGCCTACTGTTGAATGTAGGCAGGTTAATGAGCTGCTTTTAGGGAAACAGCCAGGGTCAGTGAGGTATTTTGGCAAGGAGGGGGAGGAGAAAGAGCTGAGGGGTTGGAAAAAACTAAGGACCTGGGAATGCTCATATAGGGGAACTTCAAAGTTTCCAAACAGTGCATAGAGGCGGGACGAAAAAAATGGAGCGCTGTACATAATGAAGAAAACGTTCATGTCAAGGGACCCGGGGTGTTGTTGTTGCAACATAAAGCTTATGTTAGGCCACGTCTGGAATACTGTGTGCAGGCTTGGAGCCCACCTGTGGTTAAAAACATTAAATTACTTGAGAAGGTTCAGAGAAGCTTTACAAGGTTGCTCGAGGGAATGGGCAATTATCCGTTTTACGGGATTCGCATTGAAGGCCGTTCAAAAGGCGAAACGGTCCTTTTGGCGCGAATCCTCAATTTTTAAATATTTTTCGAAATTTTAAAATCGAAGTACTTACATTACATTAATTGTAAATAAGCGTCGTTGATAGAAAAATTGGAATACATCGAATAAGTCCCAAAAGTATTGGCTTTGTGATGACAAAGTTTCCCACCATTTTCGCGAAAATATCCCGATATTGATGTTAGCTCAATTTTAAAGTCTTATAAATGCGATCATTGCAACTTTCGAGGTGAAATACATGATGCTATAGCCTGAAAGTGCTTTATTCTGCGGCGTTTTGAAGATATGGTCAAAATGGAAGTATATGGCCCTATAATGTTCGCATTGCATTTCAACATGAACACTAACACATTCGATGGGGAAACATTTATGACAACATTTCCACCTTCTTTTTCTATACGGCATTTATACTATTTCTCTTCGTTTGCAAGATCCCAAGTGGATACTGGCGGATGAAATGTTGCTCTTAGAAATGGTCAGAAATGATACTATCATATGGTTGTTTCCATCCTTGGTTTACATGGAACGGCGTGAGAACAGGGTATCAAGTCCAGTTCTATCACCAAGAATCTTCAGAAGTAAATTCTACCCATTTTACTACATTGTTTCCGACTAGAGTGAGGTCACGTGGCGTTCATATGGAACGATATGCGGAAACAGATGAAATTAAGTTGCCTGCGGAGTACATCTCAGCCAGTCACACTATAGTGTTTAGAACGCCAGGTGCCTATCGAAGTGCATGAAAATGTCCCAAACATCATGACAATCAACGGAATCAAAGAAGATAATTACTATGTACCCCAAACGTCTCAAATACATGTTTTTCGTCACTTCCAGCATGTATTTGTTCTTCAAATTGTTCATGGTAAAAGTAGTTCGTAAGTAGCAGCCACTAGTGTGAACATACGCTGCATACCCAGACACTGTTCATAACCTAAGTCAATCGAGTGGGGAAGCTACTGGTGTGTACGTATACCGCGTACCCTGACGTTATTCATGGCTCAGGTGAATCAGGTTGGAATAGCCACTAGTGTAAACGCATACTGCATTCTGCGACTTTGTTAATAGTCCTAATCAATCGGATGAAACAACTAGTAGTGTGAACCTATAGTGCATACCCAGGAGTCGTTCGCAGTCCAAATGAGTCACGTTGAAGCAGCCACTAATATGAACGCATACTGCCTACTCAGACCTTCTTTATGCGCCAGGTTGTAGTGACCTGCGATCGTGTGGCTTCTCTAAGGATCCCGGGTGCAACCATGTTTTCCCGCTTGTTTGTTCCATACGCATGAGTTTATGTACGCCTGCAACGGGAGGCCTGATACAAACTCATTGCCTTTTTCTTCACTCATGCAACTAACTGCACACAACGAATGCTTGCCCCTTTCTGAACAACTCATTTACTATTTCATTCTTCGAGGTCGCTTAACCCGAACATGTTCGAGCGTTGTTTAACGCACTCAAAGTTTCCACGCACTTTTCGCTCGGCGTGCTTTTGGGCGCCGCCGGGTGGGCTGTAGCCCATCTGGCGATTATTTCCTTTCTTCTCTGGGTTGCTGCCGTTGGTCCCAGACTAGGCTAGAGCTAACTATTTGTCATATTTCCAAATATTGCTGGAAATATACGGTTTGTTTCCAAACCACACTGTGTTCTCTAGTTCGATGCCTGCTGGGACTACGTTACGATTGCTCTTCAGGAATGCGCACTAAATTGTTAGTGGACGAGGGTCTAACGCATACCCATTTGCCCACTACAAGGTCAGCGAGTCTAAGCTATCGATGTCATTCTCTGAATACATCAACCTCAACAATTTTCGAATAATGAGTCCGTGTATATTGTAATATACACAGCGGTTCTGTGTGATATAAGGCGGGGAACAGTTTGACGAGTTGGCTCGCGGAATGTTCCCTTCCGGGTATGGCTATCAAGTGGTACTTGGCGAACAGCCAGGCTCCTACATTGGCGATAGAGTGAAAGTGTAATATGTATACTGCAACCAGCTTACTCGGGTATGTCTTGAATACTTTCTGCGTGTACAATTCATTAACCTTGGAGAACCTTGGGGCAGGGATCTAAAGGGTGAAGATGAACAAGCGATTAATAGAGAAACCTACTGATAACTACCGATAACTAAACTTAACGGCATTGGCAGTCCGTATGCAGGAAGACGAACAACAGTCATCTCATTCAGTTACGGGAATTCCGCTTGCGCCACAAAACCTTTTGTACGTGCGAGTTAAGTAGCTGCCGATTAGATCGAGATAGTGACCCAAGGTGCCTCTTGGCAGACGAAAATGTCTTGTAAACGATCGATAAGAAATGACGTAAAGTAGCCATACTTATTTGTGAGCTTTCAGACCCGTTGTAGTAGACAAGGTTGTGTGCGCTAGACCCTCGGCCACTAGCAAGTTCTTCCCTGGCCTATTGTGAGGGTTCAGTTTTGATGAGTTTCCAAAGTACTCTCCTCGTCGTGGATTTAAGTTTGTCAGCTTTTCATCTCTATTCGTTATTACTGTTATCCCTTTTAAATCTTATTCACTGCTCTTATTTTATTTACAAAGTTAGTCACAGCATCTGAAAATATAGGCTAAAGGAATCAAACCCTCATTGGTCTTACGCTTGAACCTTGTTTCTCGTCATTCCGATGAGAAGATAAACTTGTGTGTATCGGTGATATCTGTAAACTTGTGTTCTGATGGTAGTGATAGCTTGAACTCCTCGGCTTTCATCTGGTAGCCCTCATACTAACTTATGGAATTGAACAACCTTTTCACATTATCGTCGCCGAACTTGGCGCCCTTAGAAGTTCACTGGCGCAAGAGACCGAACTATTTCTGGCTAAAGCCGCTTCGTCCTGGAAACTGAACTGTAATATGTAATCATGTGATTCTCTAAATATTTATCTTTCAGGCATAAAATTGTTCTTATATGTATATATATACATATACATATATATATAGATTATGACTCAGTTCAACCGATCGGAGCAGTTACTAGTGTGAATGCATAATGCATACTTAGGCGTGGACCATGGCTTAAGTCAACCGGACCAAGCTACTACTATGATCAACGCCTAGGTATACAACATGTATTCACACTAATAACTTTCATGTTGACTTAAGCTGTCATCAGCGTTGTTGAGCACACAGCAGAAACCAGAATAAACCTGTATTGGGACCGTTCGGGATGAGTTATACAGATCTCCTTCAGTTAAGGCAAAAAATAAGAAAACCCATTGACAGCCGTCAGTGAGGTCTGCAGCTGGCAGAAACATAGACCGACAGTCATCGCAATCATAAGTTTCCATGATCCGTGGATAGAAGTGTTGTAACTGACACGGTTGAAGTGGGAAGCAAGGACTTGTTCGGATAAATAACAAGCCTCAAATTTGGTCATTATCCGTCGGGTAAGTAAGCATTGACTGGCGTACAAGTGGCCACCTACATGAAAACATGGTTACTAAGCAATAAACGAAACAATACGCACGTTTATAACGATAGGATGTAACGTGCTACCCATATTTACACTATACCCTAGGTAGAAACAACCAAGTGATAACGTAGACCGTTTCCACCAGAAAAACTGTCAAGGAAACACGCTGAATATATAATTCAAATGTGTAACTAAACAACAACCGTGGCAACATAGCATTCATTAGGAATTACTGTGATATTTCTTGCACAGTGCAATGTAAACATAACGTGGTTGAAAATTAGTTCTATTATATCTCCAAAACCACGCTAAACTGAGCGTTTCTGTGGAATGGGATTATGTATTCCGCCACAAAATTCCAATGAAAACGTTTGGAGACCGTAAAATTGCTTACGGAAGCCAACATGATGATTTTGTCGAAAAAAAATGACGACACATTTTTCTTTGCGATAGTTCGAATATGGACCATTTTTAAATACAGCTGATTTTACTCATTGCAACATCTCTATTACACTTGTTGTATTCGTGTCGTAATACCTATTTTAATATACCATGAGAAATTTGAGAAATCCCTTTTCGCGCCCAAATGGCCGTTTTCAACTCGTTTCGGCCTTGAAGCACCATGCCGGCGAACCACACAATTGCCCACATTATATATAAATTTATACATGTATATATATGTACATGATATATGTTTATCCCCGGATATATAAGAAAAGGATTCAGGTATACCCACACAGGAACTACTGATGGAAGACTCAGTGATCCCCAATTGTCTAACGCCAATAGCTACTACAAACCAGTTTGCAAATAGACGCAAATGCAAAAAGTGAGCGTAGCTCGTGAAACTATTTTATGGATGACCCTGAATAAGGCCGTGGGTTCTTGCACTTGGTATCGGAAAGTACCGCTTGTTCATCCTTTTCCTGTGAATTGCTCACGTTGCCGGGATAAATAAACATTACCGTATGAAGGGTGTTGGCCGACGTGTACAGTGCACACATTTGTACACCACACTTCCATAGGGGCCATTCTATTCACCTATGTTTCTTCACACTTGCAGCTCCCTGCGAAGTGTTAATGGAAAGGCTTGTGCAAGTTACTCATTGAAGTTTGCCAAAGTGCTCCACATATTCTTCAAATTTCGGAGACCTCAAAGTGAATTTTCTTCTAAATGTGGCCACATCGTTCACCGCCACGCCGATCTAACGTACGGAAATGATTTACCCGTAATGGAGCACTTAAACAATTTCTGTTATGGGATGATCTCACGTTAACTGAAATATGTCGTTCTCCGCCTATGACATATAAACATCACTTACACCGTTTTACGGACACTTCAGGATAAATTCATTTCATCGGAGTTCCTCAACAATTCGTGTACGGAAAGAATCGCATTCCCACCAGCCAGAGACGGGGGAGAAACGTGCGCCGAAACTAAGTTTCAGCACGTTATGACAGGAGGTGGTTTCCTTTCATACCCGGGAAAAAACGACTTGAGCGATCGAATTTTCTGATCGGTTGAGAGACAAGTCCGCTGGCACATTCGTTAATACTGGAATGGGCTTTCCAGTCAACAGCACATAATTACAAATATATAATATATATAATCATTTCCAATGAGGATTATTTATAAATAATCTCCGTCGGAAGTTTAACCTTCTTCCACATCTGACCACAACCATTCTAGCAAACATGGACAAATTCCTAGGGCTACAACAATTTACTCGTCTGTTTATTATGGGGGCTTCAATGCACCCAAGATAAACTGGGCATCAGTTTCTCACCAGGACTGTGGTAGCGGATTGTCGACCTCCCAGCCAGCACTTGAGACGCTCATAGGACGGACGACTGTCTCATGAGTGTTCTATGAGTGTCACGGGGGACGGTCACAAATAATGCTGTTTGGTAGCGTAACAGATCACTTATCTCTTAAATAAATATGAGACGTGAAGTGTGGTACGTTATGAGCGTAAATGGTGGACATTATTTGTCTGAATAACTCGTTTATTTTTTTATATAATTTGACTAACCTATTGCCCGCGGATTTTAACACTGGACTGTGAAATAACATGTAGCGTGCCGCTATCTTGTTTGACCACATACACTCCCTTCCGCTCCCTTTCAGGTCCTCAAACAGGCTGGCTAGACGCGTCTATGCACGGGGATGAAGAAGATGACCAACCAGAACCCGCGGTCAGTGGTCAGTGATCATGAGGTCATTCCTGATTGGTGGTTTGTTTCCGGACCGTAGGGTCCCCTATATATATGGAAAAGGACACGGTGCAAACTGAATCATTTTCAGAATCTGTGTTGTGTTAATATACGTCCCTCATTGCCTTGTGACTTCTCTTCTTGTGTGAGGTAGACCCTATTGTGCTTCGATTACGAACGATGGACAATGTGTGTTTTGTCGCTCGCGAATGACTCACTGGAACATTACAACTATGTAGCGCATCGTGCTGCCGTGTTGTTGGCGCCACTTTTGTTTTCGATTGTGTAAGTAGTGTGCATGTCTTACTAGGCCTTTGGCTCACGATTGTTTCCGTTGTCTAGTTTCACAGGACTATCGTCGGAACCCTCAATTCAGAAGAATGCTGTCCCCCGGTGTCTCCACGTTGCTTAAAGTTGGTTTACGAGCGCAACTGGTACACGAAGTCAGAACGTCTGTTTTGCCTGTTACAACTGTGTAACGGGCGATCAAAACCTGGAAGCGGTATTCTTTCATACCCGGGGAAAATTAATTTGAACGGTCGAATCAGCTGATTGGTTGATGGCTAAATCGGTTGGCAGATCAAATAACGCCACAATGCGCTTTCCGATCAACAGCACAATTATAAATTTTCCCCTGTAGTAGTGCATATATTCTCATAAAAAGAGAAGAAACAGATGCGTCGAGTTGTATTATACACAAATTATCATATGATAATTGTATTCGTATATTTGTATATAATATATATGCTTGTATATGCCCATGAATATGGCATTTTACGTCGTCAGATGATGTGCAAATAAATGTATATGCATATGAATAGAGCCATATTCGCGGGTACATATATATACATAGTGTGTTTGTGGATGTTCTGTATTCTTCTACGTATCTGTCCATACATATGGGTTGCTAAGCACGCGAACGTCTGTGCATCTCTGGATGTATCTTCAGGACACGTGTCACCGAGCTAAGTGCGAAAGCTATTTTGCGGGACAAAGTAAAATATGTCGTGTTTTTTAATAATTTTTATCGACAATATCAATGATATTTTACTTAAACTTGATAAAAATCTCACAACATTCAATTTTCAGAAATATTTGTATGAAAGGAGACCCACCTTCGTCGAAACCAGCAGGCGCGCAGAGGTTGAACTTGGATTTCGTAGTGCCCAGAACAGATACAGATTCAGTCGACTGTATCCGTGCTGAAACGCAGAGGGGAACCTCCAAAAAAGGGACGCGCCCGAACAGCGAACACACGAAACAACAATCGCCACTCTGTTTGTCCGCTATGGCCGTGGACCAAACTTTGGGTCACGTGGAGACACCGGGGAATAGCGTTCATCCGAAGCAGGGGTTTAGTGCACGGCGAACTAAATCGTTTTCCCCAGGTACGAATTAACCAGGCGCGGAATGCTAAAAACCGTTGAGAGGAGAGACCGAATATTTATTGCACGAAATATACAAATGGTCTCTTATTGCGGTAGAAATGGCACCGACACGTAAGTTAGCTAGAGAGGCGAGAGACCGGCCGTCGATGAGCGATTGAACCGGATGTGTGTGACACACGTGTGCGTTCGTATCCGTGCCATAGTCATATGGCATGCAGACAAAAAATCGGACAACATGCATCATGCGAACTTTCTCAATAGCCTAGGTACAATATGTAACTATGTTTTGGGACTATTTTACACGTCATACGACAGGCAGGCCAATGAAATACCCAGGTCGCTACACGGGGTTCCAGCAACAATACTGTAAAAGAGAACACCAGGAACCAGCCTCACCTTTGCGCGGATAACTCGAAATTTGGTTCAAATATTCTCGCTGTTATTGTCTACGTATGTTTTTGCTCTATTGGTGCCCTGTACATCAAAAATTACGTTCGATTAGTGTTATTTGTTAACGAATAACATATCTAATCATTACTCATTGAAGCTTTTGAATTGTACTGTATCCGTTTCGATATCTGTTTTGTATTGCGTATCACTTGTTTCTGTTAGCAATGACGAGAGTCAGAGGTAATAGTGCTGGGACACAAATGACTGAGGTGGCGAGCATTTGCGGCCGTTATGGATGCAAAATGTCTATACAAAACGGTATGCAGTGCCACCAGTGCAAGATGTGTTATCACTTCAAATGCACTGGCCTCAATGAACATCAGTACCAACAACTTCCTTTTTCTGCTTTAAAATTTATCTGTATGAGCTGCAGGTTTGACGAAAGTCAAGACACCGCTTTGTCGCCAAGTAGTCGCACACGCGTCAAGAAAAGTGTAGCGACGCAGAAAACCTGCGATTGTAAATGCGGAGGTGTCTCTCCTAGCGCTATATGTCCTTCTGTTTCTTCCATGGGTAATATGATGGAGCAATACCAGCGGACTCTGTCCGAAATGGAGCTGGAACTCCAGTCCATAAATGAATACGTAGCGCTCGCCCTCCCTGGTGTTGCGGTCACCAAGAAGGCAATTGCTCTGCCAACTGCATGTATGGAGGAGGC
>LUCH01003428.1:0-60143 GCA_013368495.1 Paragonimus heterotremus
CAGAGTGGTCGATTGATGAACCACTACAACTGTAAGAAGGGGGAAAAACAATGTAACAACATGAAAAAGATGAGTCAATATTAGATCGTCGCTTTGGTTACGCGCTCAGTCGCTTGGCCCAAAACTGAGAAATGGGAAGAGACGCGGCGACACCGCTTATTGGAAGAGCGAGACAAAATCAGGTCACAGAGGCTCTAAATTTATCGGACGAAACGATTACCATAGATGGCCGACAGATGTAGAGCGAATCAAATTAAACAGTCATGTGTGGCAGTCAGCGAGTCAGAACAGATCACGTTACGGGGAACATCAGAAAGCAACACGAGAGAAAACACAGTCCAGATAACGCACAGGCGTTCGATCACACACCTGCAATCTGATTGACTGAGTGGAACCATACCACCACCCACGACCATACCATCCAAGCCGGGCCGGCCGATCGATGTGGCGTGATGCGTCCTGGTTGTTCTGTTAGGAGAAAGTCTGCTGATACAGGCTCACCATTAACTGCAACGCACTGCCACGTCAGAGCCTGTTTCCAACCCACGGTGTGAATCATCCGGACCTCCCTAACCGCATCGGCGGTATCATGAGCTAACGAGATGACACTACCTAGGTAGGTAGGTGAGGCGATCATTAGCCCCAAGCGGCCTGCCAGTATCAACAAAAGGGGTCGGCACCAACACTATTTTGTAACAGCACTTTACACTTTGAAGTTTCAAAGTGGATACTACGTAGATCAGCCACATCATGTAACCGGTTCATTTTGTTCTCTGCAGGAGGACCAAGTAAAGCAATATCGAAGGCATATTTCATATCAGTCAGCTTACTGTCTGTTAGATGCCCCACTCCGAGCCCTTGAGTGTTCCTTCTGGATTCCTGACCATCACGTAGTGAAAAAGGGAGGGGAGATCGGACACGTTTGTCGACTGCCATTTGAAGTAGGTGACACTGGTGATGGTTGTCCATAAATACGCACTCTGTACCCATTGAGCTTATAGAACGATTTGCACAAATTGACTTATTTCATTGTTATATCTCTACGATCGAGACAGCCTAGGAGGTCTCACAGTGTAACGGAAACGAAAGCAGTCTTCTGGTGTAGAAATATCACGACTGTTCGTTGAGAGGAGTGCTGATGTTCCATCGTTTGTTACAGGTTGAATATATGATCGATACGTCCGCGACCAGACTGAAAAGTTGCGTGTTATTCTCCTTTTTTGTTTCCTCTGTTTCAAAGGAGGCCACTTTTTGAGACCTGTGATAAGTTTTGATATGATAGGGTTAAGGTTATCAAGCTTGTGGCTATCACATAATGTCTTGGCACCGTTGTTGAAGATGAGGACGACTGTTGGTAGGTACCAGTCATAAGACACCGTTTCAGTCTCCTATATGAAACGTAGGTGTGTGGTCGTTTCAGGGAGCAGTCTCTGACCACTATCCTTGATAAGTGTCTGAGAAATGAAGTCCGTAGCCGGGGTATTATTACGTTTCAGTAGTTTGGGCTTCAGAGCTGCTTCGTTTTTAGACGGGGAATCGTCCGGAATGTTATAACCAATCACATAACCTCCGTAATCGACAGGTGAATGGACTGGCTCATGCCAGTTGGATTGTTCCTCGAAGTGCTCGGTCCACCTGTCAAGTCGGTGCGACAAGTTATAAGTTCGTGTGCGATCTCTTTGATGTGGTCTCAGTAACATCAGTGTAAGCACGAATGAATAGAAAGAGCACCCAACTAGTACTCGATAAAAAAATCCCTTTCCCATTTATTTTGTTCTCTCAGAAAAGTCTGCCTCACAACACTTACACAGACTGTTTGTGAGTTTGCGTTTCGGTTCACGTTGGTCTTTGTCATATTCGAAATAGGGGTGAATCAGCCGGCGTTTGTTTGGAAATTGTGTTGGATCAGGAGGCGTGCATTTCTGTCGTATCTGCACTGTTCTTTTAGAATAGACCTCTTCTCCAGTGGCTACGAATTTTGTCCAGTGCTCGTTTGAGTCATTGTGCTGCTGTAACGTCGGCAGTTTGGCTGTCTGTGCTGTTTGATCGGCGTTCCGTGTACCGTCGTCGCCCAGTTCCCAACTGAATATTCCGTGTTTTTGTGCAGTTGATTTCTGAGTAAACGACAAGCTGTGACCAACACGGATAGCGGGTTGATCTGAGTCAAGACAGTTACTCGTATATGAACGACAATTTTTGACGGAATTGCACAGCGGTTGGCTGATGGCGATGTATTCATTTTTCATCCATGGTTGAGTGACTGAATTGAGATGTCTCGCGGCACACATGATACTGTTCGTCATGAAAATAGTTCTGCTGTATGCTCGGGATTTTGCGGAAGGCCGAATTTTTTTGTTTCAGACATTTGCATTGTATTGTCGTTCATTTCATACGCACACTCTCGGTGACTTACGTTCAGAACATGTAAGTCAACTGACTTGTGACGCTGTCCAGTGCTCGTTTGAGTCATTGTGCTGCTGTAACGTCGACAGTCTGACATCATTTGATTGCAAGTTCTCTATTCGATTCGTAAAAGCACTTTCCGAAAACAAAGTATATTCGCTGCTAAACTCGAGACGGTACTATCGGGAGCAACTTTGTGATCTTTTTGTCGGAGAATGCTTATGTTATAGGCGTTAGTTTTTACTGGTTACCTTCGCTTAGTGGGGAGTGTTTATTTTCCATTGGGGAAAACGAGGGTGGACTGTTCTCTCAGAATAATGATGATTTCTGAAAATTTACCCGTGACTTGGCTGAAAGTTGACAATAGTGATGTTGGAAAAGATAGTGCTGGCACGATAAGCAAACCAATGATACTTCTACTTAATGCATAGGTCGCAAGTTGTAACCTTTTTCTTCAATCTCAGTGAAGGTTCACAAACCGATTCTGCATCCAACCTCGCCACCTGCTGCCTAAACGCGCCAACTCATACTGCGTTCACTAATCCATGTGCTTCTATAGCGCAAATTACTCAGGCTGCTCAACTAAGCTTCTTTCTTAGAGAATACAATAAAGACTGTGCACGTGACCGGTCGCAGGGGAAATAAAATTCCCTTCGAATTCGATTTTTACACATCTCGTTTATTCAGGGCACCAGCTTCACAGTAGTCAGCCTTCCAATCCACTTCCAGGGTTCGCTCTGTCATGAATCCATGAGGTCACTTTGCATATTCTGCCATCGTGCATTTGCTTGGTGTTCACTTATGCTGTTGGAAACATTGCCAAGCAATTTGCTTAGGCTCATCCACTACTTAACAATTCTAGTGGTCCAATTAGACCACAAGTTACCTTCTCATCCGAAATTGTTTGATGTTGCCTGCTTAATGACCATTTGAATAATTTATCATATTAGGAGAACCATTTTGATCACTTTCACAGTACTCGTGATTTTGGCGTTTTTATAGTTTATGGCGGGTTGTATTGTTCGTTTTTTAAATACAACATTTTGTCTATAATATTAGATAAAGATAATCGTTGTGATAGCCTTAACAGCATTCGGTGCTAACAATGGTTTGCGGTTATGCGTACTTTGTGATCTGTGTTTATGTAATCGTTATCTATTCACAATCTGATGATACTTCAAGAGCTTATTTTCTCCCTTAAGAATGTGGAAGGTTTTGATTGTCTTTGTTCTCAGCGCTATTCTACGGAAGTCCACAAAACCCTAATCTTCTTGTGAATTGCCACGGGAAAGTCAATGACCCAATCGCAGATGGCCTCGTAAAATCCAGAACCAACGCACTAATCTATTTCTAAGCATGCTAGAGCGCACTTCCTTGTACTACGACCATTTTTATTTGTTCGTTTTTCCCGTTTCGTATATCAATCAGCCTCATTAATTCCGAGAACCATTGCTTTATTGTGCCTTTCCTTTCATACTACGACTACTGGTTTAATATACAGTTGTCTAACTCTTTAACTAATTAGGCGTTGTTAGCGCCGGTGCCACGAGAATAGTGGTAGTTGTTAATAGGGAACTTGTCGGAAGGGATTAAATCAATGAGTGAAAAGAAAACCTGTTTTGGGAACAACGATTAACAGCACGAATGCCGTTAATTACGATTCCTCATTATGATCGATGGTGTTATCAACCAAAGGTTCGCCGGAAGTGCCCTGCTGCTACAAGCTTCGGATTTATAGTTTTCATGTTTCAAGCTCAGGTTATACACTGGTCATCGAATCGTCACTCCCAGTCCAGTCCAGCTCGATGTGACAGACGATGAGTTGACACACATTAGACTTGTCGGTTCCAACGAAGCCTTCGAAACGAGATTGTTCTACAGAATGATTGGCAGAGTTTGTGTACGGTCCACCTACATTACGTTCATGCATGTGCATTCACACACACACAATTGCCCACTCACGTGAACCGTCCCGTTTCGCGCCTGCCGGTTGCAAAGGTCACGGGCGCCCAGACATGCTTTGTACTTTTCTCATAGGCTTGTTATTGGCTAATCGATACGTTAACTGTAAACTCTATACATTATTACGTGTAATTCACTTCCATGCTGACTCAGTCAGGATACACAAGGTTCCTCCTAAATCCTTTGATTTCTCGCTTCAGTGCGTAGTGCAGATATAACAGTTTGCTCATCCCAAAACACATCGGGGAGCCACGTCAACATTATTGTGGTATTTTCATCACACGGTTGTTGATGCATAAGCACGGGCGCTGGTTGACTCTGTTTCTTAGCCGTGTATCGATACTAACAACAACGATTTGCTGTATATTGGCAAATGTTCCGCCTATGCATTGACATCATCCATTTGATCCTTCAGACATCATACAGATACCGTCTTTGTTTTCAAAAGCCATCCAATCTTTATCCATATGGTCATTAATCTCATCTGAACTTCTATCAAAAGCGACGTAGTTTTGAAGCCTGGTGTATCCGATTGTTTTTAGTTGTTCATCCTCGAGAATAGTGGTCGCATTTGCGGGTTACTATCATGTTTGTGCGGCACCATTCGTGACATTTTGTCAGGGATGCTTTGAGATATCAGTGAAGCATGTCAGGTTAGATTGAAATCGTATTCTTACTCGAAGTGTTGTACCTGAGATCGTTTCCATACGCTATATTCACGGTCGTTCAGAGCGGTCTTCATTATATTGTCTAATGCAAAACTGGATATTGAGTAATGAATTGTGCTTTTCTGCAACATACTACCTCAGGTCGGTGACACGTCATCAGAGGCCTAACGTATGTCTCAGTATCTGACTGTAAATTATCTCGAAAATATTGACATATCTCTCGGACTCATTTCTTTGCTAGATACCTTCAAACTATCTTAACCTCATGCATTATTCAAGAACTACTGCTTTCTCGACTTACAAAGAGCTTTGGAATTTGTTACCAAAGATGAATCCTGTTAAAATGTTATCTTTTCCTATGAGAATCTGTTGGGAACATTTCGGTTAAGGGAGTCTCAACTGGGAATAAGGTACCCAAGAAAACTGAATACGAACCGGTTACAGGAACCATGCGGCTTATTTGTGTCTTGCTAGCTGTGTCATTAATCTATAACAGAGGTTTAAATATGTGAACAATTATATACAATGCTAGGTTATTGTTGCAATCCGATCTCATTCTAAAATCCATATGATTTTATACATTTTCTTCCTGTTTCACGTATTCTGTCCCTGATAAAACGTTGCGCTGTCTGTGTCTGCCATGTCTTTTTTCGAGTTATCCTCATTGTCTTTTTACATGAAATCTATTCAGAGAAAACGAGTTCCTCTCAAAATGTCCTCGTACCGGTTCATCCTGCAACGGTAGGTAGTGATAAACCTCATATTTTACAACGAGGTAAAGTAAATCTTTGGTCTGGAACACTTCATACTACAGCAAAATTGTTTACGGTCGTTCGTATTCTCGAACCGCTGAGGGCGTAATCGTGCACACTTGTGAAAAACCCACGTACAATGAGGTACGAATACAAATGATATCACGGGAACTACAGCAAAATCTGTTCGGATGTACAATTCATCAGTATGATGCTGCTCCGAACACCATCTTGAAGGAGCTGGAAAGGCACGGAATCAATATAGATCGGCCGCAGCCTAGCCGTTCTCCTGTTACCCTACCTTTCTTGGAATTAATTGGACGCGATATCGGGGAGCATATGGAACATATATCAAAGGATTTGGTTGCCCCTTATTTGAAACTTTTGATGCAATTCACGCTGCCGATTCCCGAGATGCCTGCGTTGTGGAGGACTGAACCCGGATGGACTAGGTAGATAGCTACACTTGCACAGTACTAATGTTTTGCAGGTATGGTCCCAATGGAGTGGAAAAAGTGGTAGCACCCTTGGAAGATATTATTGTTTTTGATACAGAGGTCCTGATGCAAGAAGGCAACCTGCCCACTATGGCTGTTGCTCTTTCACCCGTCGCCTGGTATGTGGCATTCTACGATGAAGTTTTATTTTCTTTAGGTATTCTTGGGTAGCACCGTCTTTGGCCGATGATTCTGTTGTGTCCGACAGTTCTTTGGATTCATTGATTCGTCTTTATGCGACCGAGAGAACAGACTATCCAAAATGTGTAATCGGCCATTTTGTCAGTTTCGATCGAGCTCGTTTGTTGGAAGAATACCAACCACAAGTATAACCATATTGAAACCCGTAAACAGTTTCGTAGGGTACAGGAGCCCGTTTTCTGGACACCCTATCGCTGCATATAGCCATATCTGGCCTGACCAGTACTCAGAGGCATTTGAAGACCACTGCGACGAAACATTGTTTTAACAATAAATTGTGGAAAAATTACATGAAAGATCATGGGGAAAATACTACCGACCCAACGGAATTAGATAGTCGTGTGAGCACCATGGTAAGTTATTGTCATTACAAATCTTCCCTCATATTTCAGTCTCTATAGCTCGTAACCATTGGTTTTTGCCAATGAATACAGTTATATCAGTGCTGTTTGTGATAATTCCGCTGCCGTCTTTTAGACATCGTTACACTCGAATGCATACAATTTGACCGTTTGGATTCTCTTAACATCCAATTGTTCCTCTCTAGGGTCAGACAAGCTCTCATACCAATAGAGTATGATGCCACATGTGCATCCCGTGCAAGTGCATTTGTGGATTATGTTTGGCGTACGTATATCAGTCACTCAGCCCCACGTTACAAAACGGGAGCAGTGCTCGTGTGTGCTCCCGTTCAGCGCGAGCCCATTGGATGACCGTTACTGGCTAAAAATGATGTAAAACAGCTAAAAACGATGGTCATGAGCTAAGACACTATCAGAAAGTGGTGAATAGCAATAAAATACTTGTACTTATTTTGTTGATCTGTTTTGTGTTATTACTCCTCCTAAATTCATGTCGGCCCAACAGATATACACTCTTTTGGTATACTCCGTTTCCTGATTCGGCTAATTAAGTTTGGGCACGAAGGTTTATTCTATTTCGAATGTGGAAAGTACCTTACAATACGTTATTATAGTCGTTTGTAATTGTTTACTTAGGCTGCTGGCAACATGGACCATTAACTAAGGTGAATTGTCTCAATCTTCTTGCTTTACCAATGCTTAGTGTGTAAAGCTATTTACGCGGTTTCTTACAATAGTAAGATGGTGTACTTATGAATGTCATCTGAAAATTACATTGCTTATTGGCTTACCGCTCACTTGTGTAAATACTTTGTAACAATGCTTTGCTTTTGAAAATCTCGAACTGGCTACTGCTTACTTGAGTATACTCTACCTTACCAAAGAGGAGTTGATTATCATTGTTACGCCATTCGTACATTACTGTGTGACCACGCGTTCAAATAATCGTATTCCTTTTAAAAATTTGTTCAGCATCTCACTGTTCATCAACCTTCCTGGTGACATTCGTACATCCTGCATTATCAGAATGATTGTGTTGTTAAAGGCCATTTAACTGCTCATCTTCAAGAAGAGACTGCATTTTATTACAATGTTTTTTTCATTATAGGGAGCATACTAGATAGTAGAAATCGCCTTGCCCTTTTAAAGGTTCTCTTTAGGAAGGGACTAACCGTTGCGTTTGCATAGCAACGTAAAAAATTCTGTTGACACCAATTATTCAGTTGCAAAATATATTCGGTCTTTAATGAAACGTGGTTTAACCGATCGTTTGTTGGATGGATTGATGTTGATCGTTTTGGTGAATTATTTTACTTTATCATATTGCTTGGCAAGGAACTTTTTTTAGCCGGCCACTGGCGTGTCATTATCAGATTGTTCGGATTGGGTATTGTAATTACCGAAATGCCATACATTTCATTGACCGGTCTCAATTGGAATTTCGGGCTTTTTAACACCGCTATACCGAATGCACGTTTTGATTATCTTTAAGAGCCTATTTTTAAGATGGCGTCGTGGACGGACGAGGTAAAGTCTCCAACCGATACCCGCAACGGGTTGGAAAATCGGTGTATCCACCCCGCCTGAAATGGAAAAATATGCATCTAGAAGTCTTTGAAACATTGTCTACGTGTGTTGATCGCCAGCAATGCAGTTAGCGACGTTCCGTCACACTATTAAACAACTTGCCGTCTGAATTACCAACTCATTCGTTTTCGACACAAACGAGGGTTGGAACGAATCGGCTTGTTACTGTGACAAAGATTGAACGACACTGTTTTGGAGAAATGAATAAGGCTTATGAACTCTTTGTATTCAAGTGACAGGCGTACAAACATGGTGAATCCTCTCAGTGATATTTATTGCATACACGACCGCCTTATATCGGATCACATTGTTACTGAAGTAACTGGCCAAACGATCCTCAGGACTTTTTAGGCTACCGTTGCTTTGGTGGCAATAATATGTAAATTTATATCAGGGCGAAATTCGTCAGAAGTGTTTCACGACAGCTGGCAACTTGTGGTGTGAACCGGAACGACGATAAATCCAAAATAAGAAACCGTTTTTGCTGTGATAAATTGCAGGAATGGAATGTCACATCGCCCGTCTTTTATCGTAGATCCAAATCTCTTCCTAATATCATTGAGTGTAAAAGGAATAGGATTTTTGAGTACGAGTCCTACTTTTGAGTAGGACTCGTTTTATGTGTCAAACTCAAGTTGATTGACAGACATTCTTCTGTTTTCGTATTATCTCGGGGATGCTTCTGAGTTAAATAAAGCACAGGGCAAGTTGTTATATCCCAACGTGCGTTCGTTCTCTGAGATATTTCCAAATTGCAATCAAAGAAAGACCATACAATCAACTGCAGAAAATGATTATTAGAAAAAGGTTCCTATCTGTAAGTTGCTAATTGACTGGGTACTTGCGTTCAACCTAAACCACTAAGTGAGAGGTCGAAGAGAACATTTTACGTTAATTCTTCTTGGCAATATTTTATCATAACTATCTGGCTTCACTTTTTGCTGAGTCGGCTTATCTTTGGCCTTCTGGCGCGTTGAATTAGATGAGAAATCTAACTCCTCAATAGTCCGGCCGTTATCGATTAGGAAACCTTCAATTCGTTTTTAAGGTTCCCATTAAGACAGTTCAATTTTTCTCCAGGCAGTACATAAGTTTGGTCGCCTGTCTCAAATTTATAATGGCCATAAGCTTCTAAGATGATCATGAGCAGGCCTACACGTCGTACTTCCATGAGACCCCAATAAATGTGTGGTGAAAGTCTACTTGATTCACCGCTTATCCAAACCTCGGCGTAGACGTGCCAACAAGGAACCAATCCAGGCGTAACGTTATGATATCATATTAGGATCGGACGAACCATTTTAATGTGATATGCTGCACGTTATTTGCTAAGCTCTTTGTTTTATATTGCACCAATCAGATTACAGTTCGTGACGTTGTATGTCATTGTGATCAGCCAATGACAGACTGCGATTTCTTTACTACTAATGTACGTTTATAAATGCAAGTTCTTGTCTCGTGAATAAGTACTACTTACTGTAACCAATCCGAGGTCTTCTACTGATTATTTGCTTGGCAGGTTTCAGTTCGAGTAAGATTTCCAGCGCCAATCGAAGTCCTTAATTCCGAGTATTACAAGATACTACTTCGGTTGCAAACATATGGCTACAAAATATTGTATGAGCAAGGCATGCAGATGATTTTTGTCGATATTCTCTTATGAGCCACTCTGCCAAATGACGAGGATGACCAGTATTTGGATGCAGTCACTATTGCGTTGCTGTCGGACAGAATGCACCCAACACACATTCATGCATTCAAAATCCAAAACTGGTCATGTTCGCAGGTTAACCGGACGACAGTGGAATGTATTTGTGGACGTATTTGTAATTGGGAGATGAATTGCTCATACGTGATAACCTGTTATTTAGGAGGGGACGTTTGCCAGTTCGAACTTCTCTACTGAAAGCAATTGGGCGTCGACTGTTTGGCACACATTTGGGAATGTTGTCACGTGTTACTGAGTATGACCGATGGAATGAACCAGACTTTTGCATTCTATTCACTTTATCAGTAATCGTCGGAACTTAATTTTCTTCACGAACTCCCTGATAGTTCGCGACTGATGTTAGCGTTGGGCCTATTTCACTATAAAAATAATACTGTTTGCGGTGTTCACTAATCTGGGGCACCCATGGCGACAGCATGATATCTCTTTGAAGCTTAAGGGTCGCGTATATCAGATATCAGTGAGAACTGTGTTACTTTACGGCAGCGAAACCTGGTCGCTCACGGTAGAGGACGTGAACCGTCAAGTAGTTAACCACCAATGTCTGCGTTCAGTCGCTCGTATCGGGTGACACCAGCGTGTGAGTAACGAGGAGCTAAAGGAAGCGAGTGTTTGGCACTGATTGTCAAACGAGTTCTTTTATTCATTCCTTAAATTTTCACAGACTTAGATAGTTAGGTCATGTACTAAAGATGCGAGCTAACCGTTTGCCACACCGAACACTGTTTGCCGACACTGCGGCCGACTGGCGCAAGGTGCGAAGTGGACAAATGATGACCTGGCCTAGACAAATGAAATCGTGCACGAAGGGGCTGGCCATTGTAGATCGAGTTCTTCTGCCGGACTGGGGTCCTCGCAACTCTCAGAGTCGGTGGCTTGAAACGTTAGGTGAGATCGCGGCTAACCGAGCTCAATGGCGTGAATGTTGTCGTTGTTTGTCCGAGTTGTCTGTGAAATGAGTGCATTTGATGACGCGGGGCAGTGGAAGCCGTAAGGAAGCTTGTCTTGCTGATGACAACTTACTTTCATTCACAGCTGGGTTGATGGTTTGCAATGTGTAGGCGTCCTGATGTTGTATGTTTGAATATAGACGTAGCTATTTTTGTAGTTAGGCCCCTTCCTATTCCACTCCTTTTTCTCTTCCTTCTTATTATATAGGTTATTTTTCCTTCGCGGTTGTGTGACAGTTAAGCATCAGTGTGAACCACTGATGTATTGCTGTCTATGATGATGTTGCCTGATGATTATACATCATCACGGCAATTATTTTTAATTCAAATTTTTCAGTACTTCTACTTCATGCACGCTGATCGGTAAACTTCGTCGTAAATACACTTCATGAAATACCAGAACAGATCGCATCGAATAGAAGTTTTCGGCCTTCGTGTATACATTTCGAAATGTTTACTGTGAATTAGAGATTCGGGTATTGTATAACAGTGCCCTATCATTGTCACTCGAAGAGAAAGACGGAATTCCCCGTGAAGGAATCAGTACGGGAACTGCCGTCTGCGATTCACAGATCCGTATGTCGCACTGCTTGGACATCGAAATATCTTTCCAGCGGAATCAGTTTCAGCCCGTCATAGTGCTTTTTGGGACTACGAACATAAACTTTACTTCCTGCAACAGGCGCCCCTTCACCGTCCAAAATTGCTACTTGTCATCGGATGTTCTCACAGAAAAAGATGTACGATAGGAGAAATAGACCTTTAATCTGCTTGGATAATGGAGATGGAAGTGTGGAGTTAAATATTGTAGCCTTCCTTGAAATTGTTAGCCGAATTGGTCATTATTTGGCAGCTGACTGAAAAGTCGTATTAAGTTTGATGGAACAGTCGCATATTAAGGCGAGGTTAAGTATACTTGACGCGATGAACCCACCAGAATAGAGACGCGGTTCCTAGATAATGTCCCCCATATCCGTGCCAGGCGGAATCACCGTTGAAGAATGATGTGGAAATAAAAGTAGACAAAAACCGAAAGTGCAGCAGAAACCGTACCAATATAAAAAAAACAGCGGCGTTCAAATTTTCCGACCACAAGACAACTGTAAAACTAACTGAATCGAAGATGGTCTAATGAAGCCCGGTTTTAGCTGAACGCTGGTTGAATGGATGTGTGTTATTTTTTTAGCGCATTGGTTGATATTATCTGACTGATTTGCGATGGACTTCTTTTTGGTAGTTTACAATCGTATCCTTTTCAGACACCTCCGACCGATCGCAGCAAATAGGGTTTTTCAACTGATAACACTTACCTGAATATGTTCGAACCTCAGGTTTGTCGAGACCGTTACTCTGAATTCGCTTTTTGACTCCTAAATAACCGACTCAATATTACTGTTGATTCTGTTTTCTACTTCTTCTCCAGTTATATGAGTTCATTCATCAATTTTTACCTCAACATTACTACCAAAATAGAAGCTGATACGAATGTGATGCATTTGCTAATTAGCCTTTAACGAGGTGAACCGGACTTTCTAGTTTAGTTTTGGTTCACTTTGGACCATCGGTAGCATCACTACTTACTGATAAGTAGTTTGACAGATTTGATAATTTAGAAGAGATCCATTTGCGAAAATCCTGGATTTGGGCTGGGTTCGAACCAGCGACAGAAACACCATGCCCGAACGCGGCAAGTGCTCTACAAGCTGAGCTACGAGCTTGTGGCCCTTCCTCATTCCTTCACAACGAGAGATATTTCCCTCAGGAAATGATGACCGCAAGCTTAGCTCTTGTTGCCATGCCCCGTATCGGTACGGGTTAAGATTATTTGAAACGATCGTTCCTAGATTCCATTCACGGATAGCGACTTTTCACCGCCAGAAATATTCTCACTGCAATCGGATTTACAGGGGTGTATCACTCTACTTTTAGTCATGTTCATAATGAGTCGATCATTCTTAGTCCAGCGGTGTATAACGTCCTTATCCCCTCTGCAGCTTCTCATTCTCTGTCACGCCATCTACTTTGCACCAAATTTTACCGTCATTAGCATACTGTAATAACAAACAACTGACAAGTTATGGGATTTGGGGTACAAATAATCTGAAAACCAGAGATTCCAATATGGACTTGTGTGGCACAGTCGCACAGCACCAGTCAGGCTATGAACCGTTGATTTTGATCTTGAGGGTATTCGGTGAATTGTAGGAGTTGGACTGCATGCACAGTTTTCCACGTTCTGCTCGTTCAAAGCCTTTAGAGAAATGCAGAGAGAAAACTGTTCGGTTTACTTTTGTCAACCGCTTTTGCTCATTCTTTTTTGTAAGCCTGCACACTAAAACGTCACCGTTGTTTGCTTTCCGCGTTCCCACAGAAGGATTACGTTTCATTAGGAGACTGTTAGTTAATAAGTCCTGATCAGGCGCACTGGTCTCTAACTTTTCAGATGTCTTCCTCCTTATTGCATGAACATAACTTGCTTGCTCGTCCCATCTAGTTGGACTTCGTCGATGGTGAGACGGAAACCATTTATCAATTTTAAAGTTACTGATGAGTAGTCGGGGATTTGGTTTTCATATCAATTTACATCACTCACAATTGATCGCAGCTTTCGCATTCCCACAGACCTTCCAGTTAGTTCATTTCGAAAAGAAGCACTAGACTCCAGTTTTGTTCTCATTAGAGCTCGTTAGTAGTGCATATCATCGCCACTGCCGGGACTAGAACTCCGGCCACGCTATTCATGAGGCAACCGTGTTTACCACTGCGCCATTGACATCACAATTGAGGGTGGCGTTCAATTTGAAATAAACCAACTCCCCGACTACTCATCAGTAATCTAAAATATCGCCTAGCAGGTTTAATGAGATCGGAGATTTCGGCCTGTCTAGGAATTCCTGATCGCAGGGTTATCGACTGGAGTTAACAGACAGTAACTGTGTCTCCTATCGAGACGATCGGGCAATCTGATCATTACTCACAAACGAAAGTGGTTGATTGTTCACATATGATAACAAAACACCAATTACAACCAGATTTTTGTTAAAATTTATGAAACCCTGTTGGTAATGCCTCACGGGGTTGAGATCGGAAGATTCCCTTTCTTTCCACCACTCCATTGTGTCACCCTTCGTTTTTAACTTATTGTGTATCTACATTTTGCTGCCGCCAAAACTTTCAACAGTTTTTCCGTTTCTTTCACCACTGCACAATTTTGGGACCTTTATCTTATCTCGTAGACCGAATAATCATTTCATGTCGAAATCACTCACCCTTTCCAGTTCGCTCAGTGCGATTGCAGTTGTACTTAAATGCGCATCTTACCAGAACATGTTGCTAGTCAATGGCCCTAGTTGACCTCGTATATTTTATTGTATCATCGACTTGAAAACCCAGGTCGACTGTGTGGGCTCATCTCGGTTGTTTCTTTTCGGATTATCCTAGTTACGTAATTGAATAAATGAGCTTACTCCATGTGATTGGTATATGCCAGACTATGACCCTGTCGCCATAGCGATTGGAGAAATGGCTGTTAACGTCAGCATGCAAGCGACATTCTTATCAGTCTTTAGATGTTACTGCTGGCATAAAAGGTCATTTTTGGAGCCAGACGAAATCGTTCTCTCCATCGGTCTTTTTTGGATTTGCTTGAAAATGCAAGATGTAGCTGTCAATCGTCGCTTTCTCATTAGGGTTCACCAGACGCAGTTTTCCTGGTACATCAGGCCAAAGATACATGGACCTATTTTTGAAAAGACCCCAGCTTTGCAGATCTGGTGGACTTCAACCCCTACCATATTTTGTTGAACAATTCCGTGTAAAACCATCCTTTTTCTGAAACATGCTACCCAATCAAACTGCCTCACTTTCATCGTTGCAGATGCCCGATGTACTTTTATCTAACCACCGGTTGGCACGTGTTCGTCCTACTGTCTGTCACCAGTCTGGCTACATTCGATCAATAGGTTTCTGATCCGGTATCATTGTTCACGTCTGTGTGGTTAACCTAATGCTCGTTTTGGTTCCGTACTCTGCCAAAATTTAGTGTGCGCTCTCGCGCGTTGTGTTCGGAATTCGTACGGTTGGTCGGAATATAGCGCTCGTCATAACTGGTGAACTTCAGTTCACGTTCTAAAGGTCGGTTTTGTTGAAACCATTTGATGGCTCTGACACTATCACCACACAGAATTAGTCGGAAAAATGCTGCGTACCGTGATCGACTGAGCACTCCTGACCAAGTAACCGTTGCTGGCTCGTCATTGATGGACAATACCAAGCATCAAATTGCCCTACATACGTAACAGTCACATCTGGATGCACGTTGAACAATCGTGAAGACGGTTAGACAGGTTAGACATCTAGCAATGTCTATTAATACACATTACTTGGTTGGATCTGTTAGGTGTCATCGTACCGACCAAACTGACAATTTGTCTTCTCAAGTCAACTCGCCTAAAACGTTGTCGTCAAAGGTTTTCATTCCTGATTAGCCCCTCTGAAGAATTTATCGTGGTTTGACTGGCAATTTGTAGTGAATTTTGCCATCACTGACTAACACTACCGCCCCTCTTCACTCGGTCTTCAGTGATTTTATCTCTTCTATACCCCAGGACCTTCAGTGGATATCTGAGACGAGTCTAAACAATTTGACTGATGTGTATCAACTCTATTGTGAAAAGCCACCGCCACAAACCAAAGAAGCACGTTCTGTCTTCGAAGACGGCTCCCGACAGGAGGTCCGATCCCAGTTCCAGGTGAGTTTCAATTTCCTTGTATTTTCTGGACACTTTTTCTTCGTTTGGTTTTTGTGACGACTGTATGCCATCAGATTCAGTCAAATTGTGAGTGCTTTCCTGCTGATTGTGCTTGTATTCGATGACAAAAGGAATATTTTTCAATCGCATGTGTTATGTTAAAGGAGTAACCAATGAGTGGATCAGGGAAAAGGTTTGCCCTTGATGATCAAATCATAGTTCCCTCTTTCAAACACTGAAAATTCATTGACTGGGGTTGCTAAGCCATACATTGGTAATACCATCTTTTCGATTGTCACATCATGCACTGGTTGTTGAGCCGTGCAGTTGATGGTATACTGATGTAAATGATAATTTTGACCAATAATTTTCGTACATCGGACAGTTTTTTCGCTTTCTTTGCGTTTTATCCTTAGTTTTAAGTCCTGCTGCTTGCCTTCCCTCATCTGACTCTTTTGACGTGCTGACTGGAATTCAAACATAGCCGTGCGATTTTCTGTCCCACAACCAAACTGCACTGTATGCTTCATTCGATTTGATCTCTTTTATGAATCTACAGCCTTGTTGTTTTCGATTCTTTGTTGATGTCACATCACTTCCGGCTTACATGTTCCCGAATAAGACAACGTTGTTCACCACTGACTGATGAATTGCGAGCCGCAAACTACGCAATGAATCAGCTATTGACAGCAGTTGTTTGGTTATGGATGTGTTGCCTACCTTACGCGCAGGCTCTTTTTTCGTAACTGGTAGAGGTTTATATACATTTCTGTTATTTGAAGACCTGTCTTCATCAGTCAACATGCGAACCTCACATCCTGCTACTTTACAAGGAGGGTGTTGTTCACCTCTTTTCCTTCCGAATATGTTTATCTTGGCCTTGGAAGAATAATTGCGTGACAGTTAAGCATCGGTACCAAACACTGATGCGTTACTGTTATTAATAATGACCATGGCCCTACAGTCCGGATTGTCGTTAGTCACCTCTCAGCCATTTTGAATTGTAATCATGCTCTCAGCCGCCTTCAGTGGTTGTCCTCTAACATTACGTCGGATTCTAGTCATGTGTTTTAATCCAAAAGTAGCCTCCATATCTGTCTTCGTTAACGCGCGATGTGTGACCAGATTTCGCCCAAACATTTTCCTATTCTATCGTTTGGGGTTCATATTTGTTGGTTTCATAGCATTTTGACGGTATGTAGTATGTAGTTAGTCCAATTTTATCGATTTGTTTTCTCTGATGTTGATTGCTGAATTCAATTGATGTTCTGTTTGCCGTTTACAAAAATATTTCAAGGGGCTCATAAATTGTTATTGATATCCATGTTTTTCTGCAGGATTTGATGCGATACTGTGCCACTGATGTTCTGATGACGTTTGAGGTGTTTCAGAAGTTGTTGCCTCTTTTCAACGAGCGGTAAGATGCACTTGATTTACCTATTATGAGTATACCTGTCCCTGCAATTCAGCTTTCTTCTGGTCTTTATTGTATACCATTCCGGAATGTTATACCTTGAAGTGTCGCACGTTATTGTGCCCGTATTTTCACTCAAGACGACCGTTCTTACTTGTTATCTGTTGGCAGACAGCTTTTTGTTCATTCTCACTGTGTTTGATTCGTTGCTTCCACCGTTGATTCCATCCTGTTGCCAGATTTCCCCACCCAGCCACGTTGCATGGGCTGTTGGAGATGGGCAGTATGTATCTCCCTATCAATGAATCCTGGATAGATTACCAAAGACGTGCAGATAGTGTGTTTGCCGAGAATGAACTTCGTCAAAAGAGCTTGCTGATGCAGTTAGCTGATCAAACTCTGGAACATTATTCAGATCCCGCAACAGAGTGAGTTATCCCCAGAAACTGGCGTTTATGTTGTGAATGTATTTTGTTTGTCTAGAGTTATAAATGGTATGGCTTTTGAAGTTCTCACCATCCACAGTTTTTGTTTTTCATACCATCTTACTATTTTTCATCACACTTCTATTTTATTTTGAAGTATATTTTTCATGATACACATTTTGATACAGCTAGGCGATAGCAGCACTGTTTCAAGACCATATCATTTTTTATGCTGCTGACAGTCATCGTACTTATTCGTAACCAGAAAGAAAAGTTTCTGCCTTTTAAACCCTGCAAAGTTTGCCGCCATGTGACATACAAAGTTTCAAATCGCCTGAGTACTGTTAAGCTGCCACAACTAGACAAGAGATGTCGCTGTAACGGAGGTTTTAACTCGGGGCTGTGTGAATAATAAACGGACGTCGTTACGACCGACTTAAATCAAGCCCATCATTGACACACCAGTTTTGACACGGACGTTTATCTGCCCTATAGCCCTGGGAAGCCTGCTTTAGAAATAACTACTGGGGTATATGTGGAAAACTGCGACTGCGTTTTGACAATATTACGGTTTCCGGCCTACATGCGACCGCGTGTGTCACATGGTAACGAACGCCGTGCAGCACATAAACTGGTTTGCTGAAGTCAACCTAATTCATCCAAATCTCTATCTAAACTCAGACATTCAACATCAGCCTGGTTGCACTGTGCGATCAAACAACCAAATTGCGAATTAGTATAGTGGTATCTATACAATTCAGCTGCTGTGCTTGATTGATCATCCTTACTTCACAGGCAACGCATTCAAACGACAACTACCTTCACCACACTGAACCAACTTACCCATAAGCTGCCCTAACGTCCTCAACCGTAGTTTGCATAAATTGCCTAACCCGCAACCTTGGGGTCGAACATTACTCGCAATAACTGACGTTCACATATTTACACAATTATCCATTGTCCATCTTGTACTTTGCTTCAGTCGGTTGCGGCCTTGACAAATATTGCGGAGCATGACAGTCGATTATTTTCTATTCACTCTGATGAACATTGTTGAACTGCTGCTAAAAGTGCTCAATCCAGCATCTTAAGCGCCGTTGCGGGTTATGGATTGGTTCACCGTTCGTCTTGCCGCTTTCTCATCCACATGTTGTTCGAGCCAGATAAGAAAGCTTCCGGGAGTTCCGAGTAGCAGCGGTTTGTCCTATCTCAATACTACGGTGTCACCAGGCCTCGCTGTCTTCACTCAGTTGTATCTGTGCGTCCAAACGAGTAGTCTTGCCAACTGAATTATACCGACTGCCGCATAAAATATTCCGACCGACGGCGAGATTCGAGTGTTGGCATAGAAACGTAGAAGAAGAAGAAGAAGAAACATATTTTATGCTGAACATGTCTGAATGTCGTACGATGGGTGGGATACTAGATCAGAGCCAACCGTACTCTGGCAGATGCAGTACGCTTGTATCTGTGCCATTTTGTATACATCAATTTGTGTTTAACGACGAAGTGGCTTTGCATCGAAGCGCAGAGTAAACTTAGTAGTACATGGTCGGAATCCATACGAGTGTTTCAGTTTGACCTACGGCCTTGAAAACGACCACGTTATTGGCACCGACGATTTTATGGTCAATCTATGTCCACCGTTAACTAGATGAGGAAGGTCACTAAGTGACGCATCGCCGTCTGGAACGTCGAGCATCAGTACTCCTCAAAATAGGAGACGTTCATCACCACAAAGTTGTAACACACGTTCGTCGTCGTATGTTCATCAAATACAATAAAAGTATTAGTCGCAGTGATCATGCTAGCTTGCCTTTTTGAACGTCTGCAGCCAGTATAACAACGTTCGTGCGCCATGGAGTGAGCAAATGAGCTGGGTGTCATCATCACTGTCATAGACAACAACTCATCAGTGGTTCTCACTGACGCTTAACTGCCATACAACCATGAAGAAAAAAGCAGCCCTTGTACTGGAAGAGAACAAAAAAGATGGAAAGGGAAGAGACCTAAATACTGAGTATAGCTAAGTCTAGATTCGAACATTTAGCATCAAGTTGTCTATACTTTGTAAGCATACAACCGAACTGTAAGTGAAAATAAGGCATCATCAACACAACAGCCTACTTACGGCTATACAACTACCCCGCGTCATTATGTGCACTTACTTCACTGGCAGCTCGGCCAAACAACAGCAACATTCGCACCACTAAGCTCGATCAGTCCTCATTTCATCTAACATCTCCAGCCACTGACTCTCGGAGTCGCGACCTCCTTATCCCTGGAGACGGACTCGACTTACAGTGGTCAACCTTTTGGTGAACGACTTCATTTTTCTGTGCCAGGTCATCATTTGTAAACCTCGCACCTTACGCTAATCAACCGCAGCGTCTTTAAAGAGTGCTCGGTGTGGCAGACGACTAGCTGACATTCTTACTACATGGCCTAACCATCCGAATCTGTGCTGGTGATAAAATTCACTGTTGTCTTTCTTCTGGAAAACAATCGGTAGGAGTTTATGTTGCGGTGACAAAGAGGCAGCGTTTGTAATGCTGAGTGCTTCTCGAGTTTAACAGCGCAAAGATGGTTGTTATTGGTTATACAAGTAAGCAGCGCTTTCTCTGCATATTCGTTTGGACAACTTCCAGCACTAGCTTGATCAACGGAGTCTCTTAATAAGCGCAGACCTTACATACATTGTGCCAGAATCCTGAAGCCATGTTTAAACACGACAGAAAATGTCGATGACAATGTTCCCCGAAGTACGGGCACGATCTGTCTGTTGACCTGTCTGCATAAGCGTTCGAACACTAATGGTGACAGACCTAAGGGATGCTAAGGAGGCAAGCAAGGGTTTGTTTTAGTCATGTAAAAATATCACCTTAGCGTTTGGTATATTAGCATTCCAATGATAACCCCCCTCGCTGGTAGGAACTGTGGTGAGCCGCTGATGTATGGTTATCAAATAAAAGATTGTTTAGCAAACGAAGGTAAGTGTGACACTTTGACCAAAGAGTTGTAGTAGAGATTGAATTCGTAATTAAGAATAAATTTGTTGTTCTGTTGGCGTTTTTCCGTCTTCGAAAGCATAGGCCTCACTTACGCTCAGGTTCGTCAGACATTACAAGGCATTCGGTTCAGGCGAACTCTCTCTTGACTGTTGTAGTTCGGGACGCATCTTTGGCCTAACAGCTGACAGCTCTATACTAGAAGTAAAGCCGTTCCAACTGACTGGCGTGTGGCTAACATCATCCCTGTCTTCAAAAGAGCTCGTGAACTTTGTGTGGTCATCACGCAGAGATCAGCCTGATTCTCACTGCTTCAAACGTGCTTGCAGCAATTGCACTTCATGAACTAAGAGTAATGTGTGATCATCTTATCCACGAGAAGCGAGGTGGATTTTGCTTTGACTGTGATTGCATTGACTACACCTAAACGCATTACCAAGTGCGTGAACACCGTCATTCCTTTCAAAGGCCGACGACTGTTAAACATCAGAAGAACGTTTGATTCGGTAAACAGGACTGCGTTCTGGGACCGTCTGTCAAAGAAACCCATGCCCAAAAAGTGTACCAGCATCGTGAACGCAGTTTACTGTCAAATTAATTTGTGATTAGGGTTTATGCAGCTCCTCCTCGACCTTCAGTTGCCAAAGTGGAGTGAAAGCCATCTTCTCTCTTCCTTTTCAACTTTGTAGTAAAGAGGTTAGTGAGTGTGTTTTGACAGACTGTGAATTTGATGATGTAGAAATGCCTTAAGGCGCTAGATTTCGGGATCTAGAGTGTGCAGACAACGTCGCCACAGTTTGTGACGGTTCACGGGGAGCCCAGAATATCTTAGACATATTAAAGGCTCCGGTTCATCAGTTTTAGTTTAATCTTCGCAACTTTTAAGTGCAGAGTTCTGTTGCACGATCAGCGTGACTCTGTGCTTGCTCTCCTCCTTGATGATGAGTCGCTGGAAGTAATCGTGGCGACTGTGTACCGTGGAATGCCCAGTAAGATCAAAAGTTGCATAGTTAATGTTGGGATGGCGTTTGTTAACTTACGCCGCTTGTGGCGTTGGCATGCTCTCAGTCTTTCAGTGAAAGGTCGAGTGCATAATGCTACTGTGCGTCTGTGAAACCCGGTTTGTTTGCGCAGGTGATGGCCCCGGAGTTTCTGCTTTCGACCGTCCACACTAATGGTGTGAAGTTGGAGCACCGTTTCGACAACAAATTTCTCCGACGTGTCTGAGACGTACGAGCCCTGACGCTAATGGCTTTTTTTACAATCCCTATTGATTTGGACACATCTTACAAATGCCACCCCACCGTTTGTCACGCCACGCGGCGAGTCATTCTTGGAGCGACGGCCTGGTGACTAGCACTGACACTGAAACGTGTTTCAATAGTGCGATCCGGGTTTCTTCGCAGCGGTCGTCGTCGCGCCTTCCCATTCAGCCCATCACGTGTCAAGCCGTCTAGGCTAAGTGATGCCACTGCTCCAATCTACATATCACACCCGCGGCCCGAAGACCCTTTTATACATCCGGACGCACGCACGCGTGCACGTGCATGGTCACCATCTTCACACCCAGCCAATTGGGATGTTCAAACTGAATGTGATTCGGTCTGGTCGGAGCACAGACACGCAGACGCGGTTGGACCCAGATTGGAGCAGAAAAACACAAGTGTACAGAACAGGGCACGGCACCGTACTAATGTTGTACACCAACCCAAACAATGAAGATCCTCAACTGATCTAGGCTTCTTATTGAATATTTTTGAAATGTTTTTATTTATTAGTTGGTACTCAGGCTGTCACGGTTAAGAGTTCCACTGCAGGTGCAAAACATAGTGGACAGCGTTGATTATGGACGCCATCTGAAGTGATAAAAAGTGGAGTTCGGTGGCACTCTTGTTGGGAATCTTTGTATGCACCTTAGTAACGCTAGTTCCTTTTCTGCTTACATCTCTTCTTTTTACCATTCGTGATTCTCAATCTCTTCTCGTTTTCTGTGACTCCTTCGCCACTTTATGTAGTTCTCATAGTGTTAACCTTATATCGTCTTGGCTTATAAACCAGAAATTGATTGCATTGTATACAAAAATGGTAAAAAGGAGTTTATTTCCCTAGCTATACATTCCGTCCTTTTTCAGTCCACAAAACGACCCTTGGCTGTGGGATTTAGACTGGTCAAAGCCAAAAACTGTCTCACTTGTAAGTTTTTCTAATAATTAGCTTAGTCATTTATCAGGTTACTCGTTAAACTGAATTCATGTGGTTCAATACAGTCGCCCAGTTACACACTAGCTTAAACACACGTACTGATTAAAAGTACGTGTTATCTATCTCTGGTTCCCTTTCATTCTGAACTCACTATTTCACGCTTTGATCCGGTTGCGTATGTCCAATTGCTCATTTGTGTTCAGTGTCAGTATGTTGATAAGTTGCGCCGATGGACCGTATCACAATGAGTACATGCTAGCTACCAAAGCCGCGATGGAAATCGTTAGGCATTCGGTTGCAGTTGTAGAGGTTCAAAGCTCACGGGGTGTCTTTGTGGTTAACAAACCTGACGTAAAACATGCAGCGTTCATGCACATGACTCCATTAACCTGTCTGAACTCGGCTGGAGTCACGAACTTTTACATTTGAATTGATTGTTTTGATTTTCGTTTATTATCTTCTATTTATGAGTTAGCAATCACTGGACCGCCACTTTGGTAACTGCATTCTTGATTTGAAGTCCCCAATTATTAGTCAGTCTTCGTGAACTACGATGCGTCAGTATGAATTTCGTATTCTGTTATAATCTGATTCACGTAGTTTCCATTAAAATTATCTGCAAATAACATGGTTGTATGTGGGCTGAAGTAATTTCAGGACGTCTAGAATCAGATGTTAAAACGAACGTGGTTTTTCGTAAACCTTGTCTCTCTAACTTGTGTTACAAGTGCCAGGTTGGTAACAATGGCCTATAACCAGAGTCGTTTTTTTCGGAGTAAGAGATCAACCTTAGTATAACAAGCGAACCAGTATACTATGGCTCATAAGAACTTTACCTGTTGGCCTACCTGATGTGAATGACTGCCAGTGTGACCACCATGTCACGTAGTTTAGCTCCGTAGATCATGTTTCACACGTCATTCGTCTCCTTTATCTCCAAAAAATCAACTTATGGTCTAATGGTAGACATATTTCAGGGAAAGCCGGGGATATACTGTTATCGTTTTTCGTCATAGTGGTCCCCATTCTACTGAAGTGCGCAACGTAACTTATCTTCATCCAATTTTTGTTCCAGAAAACGGAAGCCGATAAGAAGTTTGCCAATCTCCCAAAGTGAGTATACTTATTGCTGTCCACTCGTAAGTACCGTTGGCTAGTATATCGTGATTGATAATTATTCAAGTGTATAGGAAAAAGAACCGGGGGGAGCTGGGTAAGTACGCGGATACACATGGTTTTCCATTGCGCATCGTGTAAGCCGTGGTGGAATGAATAATACCTGCGATGTTTAAGTGCAAATGTGTTTTCATTTATTATCAGTGTTGTTTTTTGCTCAGCAACGGACGACTCAGTGTTAGCGATCTTATAAAATGCTACGTTAAAACTCCGTTGCCGCATTGTTTTTTTTTAAAAAATTCCCAATGGGATTTCTACCTAGGGACATCTCAAATTCTGCAATCCGTTCCGAGGAATATCAGTTTAACACATGCGTACTTCACTGACTTCTTGTCCGTTTACTACTTACCACAAATTTCCACGCTTCTGCATACGTTTAGTTTTGCCGAATGCGGGTTCAGTAATCACTGCATCTAGTGTTAAACCTTGCCAGTAACCCAATGCTCAACGACCGATTTTGTCCTTATTCGAGCGTACCTTTCGAACTGTTCTACAAACATTTCAGATTGTATGTTTTCATTAGAAATCCGCATTACTATCATTCGTGTTTGTCGCACTGATCACTTTTTGATTCATAACAACTTTCATCCTCTGTTCGGTTGCATTTATCAGTTAGAGCAAAACCGACCCCCATGCATAATCACTGTAAGAATGATGATGTCAAGCGTGTGTAAGCATATTTCGAAATTCAACGTGTAGAATTATTTCAACTAGTGCTGAAGACCCACTGGACTTTGTTCTCCGCATCAGTTCCGTATTTACCCGAAACATTTTGCAACTGATAACCATGATCGATTCAAAACGAGTTAGATGTGGGATTAGAAGCAATCGTTAAGACCAAACGGCAGTCGTTTCCCAAGTGACCCTTGGAACACACAGAAAGCCGAAATAGGATGTTTAACAATTCACATTACACTGTGGTGACAATTTTTGGCGAAAACCCTGGTAGAGTATTTAGCTTTTCGAATACTTTTGTGATGTATGTCGAAGCTGGTGGGAAAGTTAACCGAGGACTTCTGCATGTTCGACAGAGAATTTCATCATCGACACTAAAATCATGAGTCATAGCAGTCTTTTCGCGCTGAAAGCACCAGGTAACCCGCCATGTACTGCTTAACCTAGTGAGGCTATCGACCCCGTTGTTTATGATACAGCTCCAGATTGACCGTTAATCTAACGTAGGCGAACATTCTAAGTCAAGCTGGCCCTCACTGACTTGTTCACGACTTGGATCTCCCAGTTCTCTTAAAGACTGTGTGAGAACATCACCGCTGATCACTGATTTCAGTACCCTCTGTTAGACATTGTTTAGTTGGCGGCATCCGTTTCGGATTAGCCTGTCACAGTGACCGAAACCAAAGGACGCCTGCACTTAACCATAACGACAAATGGCTTGCGCCGTGCCACATGCGGTTCCATTCACATATTGTTGTATAACAGGCAGTTTCGTTGTGAGTAGTATACTACTCACAAGCGATTTCAGGAACAAAAGGGCAAGCCCCAACGCCAGGAAGACGACGGGTCAGTAGAGACTATTGGAATAGTGTGTACGCGCTATGGAAGAAGTGCCACCAAGGTGAATGGCAACGTATTACTACCCACTGTATGTGAATGCACGTCAGTCGTGTAAATCAGTGTACGTGTTCGTGGTCCGATGTTTAACATGATCCGTACGGGAGTTCGTACAATAAACGGGTTTGCAAGTCAAGCGTCTTTTGCGGTCACAACAATACCGCCTATCTAGTGTGAACCCGAAGGAATAATACCAATAGGTGTGTGAGTGAGGCCTTTGTGTCCAGCCGACCAGTGCCAATTGATGGGTTAGCATCGAATCGAAACCTTTATCTCTCGAAAGATATATTGGGATGCCCCAACTGTAAGATCCAAACTGAAAAAAAAGTATTGAAAATTTAATGCAGTAAGTGACCCAATATAGGACTACGTGTTGGTGCACTCTAGAAAGGGTATGGAGAGAGGAAATGCAAGGTTGGATTGAAGAACAGATAAAACTCACCATACAGGGCACCAACAAAGCTGAAGCACAGGAAAGGCAGAGGGCCACAGAGACCCCAGTTTCTAAAAAGAGGAGCGGGTGAGCTTCCGGATGATGGTGGTCATTCGTCAATGCGAACGAAAAAAGGGGCCTACTTGGGCTTGTGGTGCTCGTTGTCTCTTGGCCGACAGTATGCTATGAATACGTTGGTGACTTACTAATTTGAAACAGCCAGCACATTCGCGACCGCACACATCGCATCGCCATAGAATATCATCACGATCTATGACACCGATGGTTCCCTTGTGTACCGCGTGTTTCCCTTCACGGCCGCGTAACAATTATTCATTGGAATTTCGGAAGCCCGTTTGAATCCTATTTCTCCAGACTGTCCGGTTCAATGCCAAATCTTCTCAACGTCTAAAGTCAATGTTACAACTCGAGAGACTTACCTGACTAGCATTCTGATATATCAGTTTTCGATGTCCACGATTTCGCTTACCTGGTTTCACCTGCCCCTACAGCAGCTGCCTTGCAATACGGTCATCGCCCATCCGACGGACGTGACTTAGCCAACGAAGCTGATTGTGCATCGTCATGGTTTCAGTCCCGTGGAAGTCCGCTCACTGAAGTACCTCAGTGTTTGGAACCATGTCCGGCCACCAAATACTCAGGATGCGTCTTCGACATCACGGATGGAAACCGCTCAGATAGTGCACGTTCCACTGATGTAATGTCCGGTTCTTACTGCCGTACAACGGCGTACGCAGCACCATTGAGCGGCAAACAAGTGGCTTAGTGGCTGTCTCTAGGCCGTGGTTCTTCTAGACACGTTTTTCAAAACGTCCGAAAGCAACAGCCTTTGCTGCAGCCTTCGCCACACGAACTCGTAGCTCAGCCATGCCGAAGGGATTAGGTGCAATTTTCGGGTGTCACGATCGAAGCCGTTTTCGTAACTTATAATCTTGTCACTGCGTGTCTTCAGTTTCATTATCTCTCTGATTCTAGACGCCACATCCCACGTTTATTTATACTGTTTATTTACAGACTACGGTGACGGCGATCTTTAGGATGTTACGATCTTCACTCAGTTTTAACATTAATTACACATACGAACTCTAAGATGAACCAAGGTGTGTGTCTGCGCTAGTTTCCAATCGCTCAGCCGGTGGTAAGCGACTGCTGCAATTTTTGTACTAAGCATGAATGGCTTATGACGTGTATTATTTTCCGATTCAGTATGCTCCTATGATCTGCTTGAGTTACACCCGTCGAATGTTGAAAAGAAATTTCCGTCAGACAACTCGGGTATCTGAAAAAGTGACAAATGCGGTCCAAACGTTGAGTAGAAAACATAGTTAACCCAAAGCTGCCTTCGTGTTTGGATTTGTTAGTGAATCGCCTCAACTTATCTGTGCGTCAGATATTGAACTATCTGTTAGTGAAACTGTTGTATGGACAGATAGATTGGTCTAGAGGACTGACGGGCTGAGTGGAACATTTTGAAAGACCGCTTAGTTTAATCCTGTTTGCAGTATTTTTCCACTGCATGCGTCTTAAATTACACCTAGGTCTGTCAAATTAGCCCCCTCATCCAAACAGAGATATGCAATTGAATCAAGATTTTCAAACCTTTCCAGGCTAGCTGTCATTGGTTTCTGAAGCTATTCAACCAAGTGGTATAGCAAAAGGGAGGATAGCAGCACTTCTAAATGGTATTCATTGGTTTTCGAGAATATAGACACGCCGTTACATTTTGTAATCCCCAAATGTGTTTATAACCAGCAGTGTCGACTATCATACGATCCTCAACCTAGAAGTAAACATTTCCCTAGCTTTCTCCTCACCGTTGTATGGACAGATAAGTGAGAAGAGCCGAATATACATTTCCTACACACCACTAACGTCACAACTAACACACCAGCCTATATGATGTATAATTTTCCTTGCTGCATAACGTTGTTCTACACTGGTAATCGTAGCTCAGCTGGTAGAGTGTTTGCCGCGTTGAGGCATGTTGTTTCTGTCGATGGTTCGAATCCAGCCGAAGCCCTGATTTTTTACAATTGGGTCGCATCTAAAATCATTAAGCCGTATGATCACCTTGCAACCTTGAACTTTCGACTGTTGACGGCTATATAGAACAGAGCGTGGAGTGACCGACTATTTGGATTAAGCCAAAAAATCTGCACAAAATGCATTTTTGTTATTTCGATTACTGACCGTGCGATGGTAAATCTGTTTTGTACATATCAACGGACTGTTGCGTTTCTCAGTCTGTCAACTCACTCGATACAGTTGAAATTAGGGAGAACGGTTGTCGAAAATCAGGAGTACATGAACTCTCCTAGCTGTTTGCACTGGTGTCCGATCTATATAGCTTTTTAAAAGCGTCAATAATTTAAAGCCCAGAAATGAGAGCCAACATCAACTTCATCATTTATCCTGACACCGTATTTATGGGATTTGACTAACTGTCAGCTATAACGGTACGTTTCTCTGCCTGTTTACTTTGTCACAGGTGGTACCGGGAATTGATTCCAAAACCAATCAAATCCAACTTGGACGCAGGTCCCTCACTGATTACTGCACAAATGCGAATCGCCCCGAAATTGCTTCGGCTTTGTTGGCAAGGCCTTCCTCTGCACTATGATCAGGTAGTTTGAAACGAAAGTAACAATATCATGAATAGTTTGGTTTCGGCCAAATTCATAACGGAACTGAGGGGTTAAAGGAATTCTCTTCATAACTCTCAACTGAGCTGTGAGATACGGACGCTGGTGGATACTAGCGTTTCATATTGTCTCTTCAGTACCAAACTACAGTAACTAACAGTAGTAACAAAACTTACAGATATTTGTTGTGGGACAGAACACATTCAGCTAAGTGATTGTAGAAACGTGGCCTCGGGAACGAATATTATAGAATCTAAGTAATTCGTGTAATGAGTTTAGACTGAATGTTGTCTGAATGTCACACGGTCAGTCACATATGTGATTGTGATTGATCTGCAATCCCAAAAGTTGCGAGGCTAAAACAAAGTAGTTTGTCTTTATGTATTATCTTGTCAACTCATTTGTAGCAATCTCTCGTGTTTGCACATCTATCAAGCAGTTGTTATCACATTTCGAACTTTTTGTCGTTGGTCGCATGCTTATGATATGCCACGTGGATTGCGTACATAACTGGCTGATGGACTGAAAATCAACTTTGATATGTAAAGATATCATTTCATGCGGTTGGTTGACTATACTACGTTCTAACCTTTCATTATTTACTTTGGAATAGTTAATTTCACGTGACTGCTGGATTTGATTTATTTCCATCAGGTGCAAAGGTTGGGTTGGTGTTTTTGAGCCGAAATCTTTCCATTCGTTACTACTCCTTCTAATTGAGCTTTGTCAGCTTGTCACCATCATCTTTCACAGGTAGTGTTCTACACTACTGTTTTACACCTCATAAATTTGCTGTCATTTTTTCCTCCCACCCCGCTCCGTTCCATTTTCGTCTCCCATCGTCTTGATTCTGACTCATTGTCCCGTAACCAACTGCTGACAAACAACCAACTTGGGAATTGACGCATGCCTTTAGGGTTTTACTGGCTAATACACAACTTTGACTTCCCATTTCTCCTGTTCGTAGCTAGTTTTTCTCCCTCCCTTCTTTTCTCACACAGACCAACAGTGTATATGAAGTTTCTTTGAGGTGATCTCGCAGTAACATGGCGATGCCAACGCAAACTCTCAAGCATCTGACTACGAATGGGATTTTCGGATATTTCGATTGCTCCTGTCTTGATTTGAATAGTCTGATAACAGCCAGTCCACATGTACCCATATGTTTCACTGCACCAAATACCCAGTGTTGTAAAAGTTGGAATCATATCTTTTCTAGCAGTTTACTCACTCGGACACATACCATTGGTTTTCTTATAATGGTTCCAAATGACCTCAGTTGTCCGATTCGGGAAATCATCTGGAACACAAGAGGATGACATAAGAATTATAGTGTAGAACGTAAATTAGTTTGAAGGATACTAGATGTCCTCTGCATTGGATACCGTACTTCTGTTGCAGACTGTTTTGTAAACGTTGCTCTGACCTCAGTAAGGCCACTCATGAGCGTGGCCATCGTCTCATCGTTTTTTTCATTCGTAAATATTCTGGATAAATACCCCTTAATCAGGTAAGCGGTCTCTTCACACTGGTATACGACGTGACCGTACCAGTATAGTGGATGAGACTGTTTCAGATCTTCGGTCGACTGTACAACAGAAGACTTCTGTTACTAACCTGATCATTCGGTTATTTTACTAAAACTGAACCATAATGTGGATATAACGATGACCTCGTCGATCGATTTACTCGGACGAATTTGGTGCAGTTGAGTTTTAGGCACTTCTGCTATTAAACTTACAGTTGAACAGAAGACGGCTTTCTTTGGCGTATGGAACTGTGCGCACCGAGGTTGGAATAAACATTGTTGCACACTTCCAACACCTCTGACTGAGGTTGGTTGTTCCGATGAGTAAGTTTGGTAGGTGTTGTTTACTAGATTGGGAAAATCAGTTATGTACATTACGGGTTGAAGCCACTATCTGACAATGCACCTTGTGACAGTCACTGTCGTGACCTCGTTAAAATGATTGCCAGTGTTCGTAATACTCCCTTCAAAAAATTTCACATTATGCTTGCGTTTCTCGCCCGCTCATTTTCATCAGCTTTTCCTCACTCACAATCTTACTGTTGCAGACCTTCCAGAACCGAAACCGTCTGTAGATTTCTCTATAAACTGTCCAACGCAGATTCAGATGTGCACAAACATCCACATTTTTATCCAAATCTGAAGTCCCTACAAATCCGACGAATAGACCTCAGGTTAAGTAACAAAGTACCCTATGGTTTTTTTTACTACAGCGTACAAACTCACACCTATGGAAGCAGAAAAAGTAGCCATCGACACCGATTCGTCATGCGCTTCCTTTTTACCAGGAGTTCACCTGGACGTTCTCTCGTTCTCACGTACACCTATTTCACTCATCTTGGTCATCTTTATTAATCGTTCGAACCGTATGACTTCGGCTGTTCAGTTTTATCGGATGTCTTATGTTCCCATGTTCGTACGTACTGATCTCCCGTTCATTAGATACATGCATTCATGTTGATTTATCGTGATATTTATTACGCCAAGTCGCTGTGTATACTTCCCAGCGTGTTACCCAGTGATTGTTTCTCCAGTCTCATATATATTTTTTTTTATCATGATCAGTTCTTTTATCTAGATCTCATCTGACAGCCAAATCTAGCGTTTACAATGTTCCTGCGGGAAACATCCTTCACAGAACTGTCAACCTGCTTTACATTTATCAAGAAGAAAAACTCTTCTGTTTCTTCGAACTCCTAAGCATTCGTGACTTTTTCCTACTAACCTTTTCTACTATCAACGGTCTTCCTTCCAGGTACTGAAGTGGGGTGTTCTTATTCCGGGCCGAGCCCCACAACCATACGGCGATCCTCGTTTTTATGAGGACTCAGTTAACAACCAACCAACCTCCCAAACATCCAGGGATTGTCGTCCACAACCTGATGATCATACTCAAAGTTCTACTTCGACCGAATCAGTTGATGTAACTAAGTCTTCGCTTCAGCTAATAATTCGCTCAAAAATTCCAGTGTTCAAAATGTCTGCATCGGGGCAAACGAGCCTGTTGTTCCCCTATGGGTAAGCATCAATGCGACTAACATTTTCCAGGAATGAACCATTTTGTGAAAGCTGTATATGCCGTTGCCCGGTTATCTTGTTATTAAACATCGGTTTGATATTGTCTTAATGTTATGTTTGTCATATTTTGTATCTTTTTCGTAATTAGTGTTGGGTTTATTCTAGTTCCAGACTAAACTGTGTCCAGTCAAACCTTATTTCACAGATATATTATCTGTTATACATGTCATTCGTGAACTACAAGGGCAAGTCTATAAAATTTACAATAAATACTCTGAATTCCTTAATTGAAAACTGTTTTGCTAATGAATAATCTGGGTTTTGAACTATTTGACTTTGAACATCACTTCACTTTGAGCACAATATTCACGGTTGTTCAAACGTTTTGGTCGACTACCTTCGAAACTGAACACCACGCTTGAGATTCCCTTCAGTCGGAACTCACCGGTAATGCACATGCTTATCCTAACCAGGCGTTGAATTCCTGCCTCCATTTTCAAATCAGCAGTACGCTTTATACACTCCGAGAGGTGAATTTTGATGCACTTGATAGATCGCACTACCCGCAGGCATCCTGATATATAATCTTAATGGGATAATCTCTCAGGCAACAGCTGTTTCTTGTCAGATTTCCTCCAATACAGGATTTGTCTGTGATGTTTTCCCTTATTCCTTTGCAGAAGTGACACTTACTTTTGCTTCTTTGTCACCTATAAACTGCGCTTCCTTTTTAGACTCGATTTTCTCATTTGGTTAACGTCATAGTTTCTGTTTCCTCTCGATCACGAAACTTCGAACGTGTTCACAGTCTGGAATCAGAAACACATCCGTTGAGATGAATTGGACAGCAATGTCTACGGAAAATGTATGCTGATAGTTGTAGTTAGGACAATTACTTAGTATAGCGAAACGAAGTGGACTGCTGAGAAGAGCATTGGCTGCATGAAGTCAAGGTTTTTGCGAGAGATACTCTAAGTTGTATGTAAATGGTCGGATGGACAAAGGTTTTGATCAAGGCTACTTGGTACTCATTTGCCAAACGGTGGTTGTTATGCCTTACACAGGAACCGCAATTCTCAGGGGAAAAAAACTGGATCAATTAACCTCATATGCACGATCACGATCTGCGCAAGAAGCCTGTAAACACTGAATCCTTACGAACAGTGTAATGATAAACCGTTGACAGATGCGTTCAGCCATGTTTCCATACAATGGGCTATAATAAACCAGTAACACGGAAACGCACATGATTATGTGAGTCCCTTCGTTGATCAAGCAAAGATAAATATTTCACGTGTAAAACATTATAGGGCTGAAGATAAGCAGCTGAACAGTAGTCAGTCGGAAACGGGATAGCATAAGTGAAAGTCACGCGGAGCAGACTACCGTTCGTCAATAAAAAAGTGTGCAGTTCATACAATCTCCACGTAGTCTGATAGTCCAGTTGGTTAGGTATCCGATCAAGCGAGAGGGACTTCACAGGTATTCAAAATGGTTGGACAAAAGTTAGAAGCAGGTTACATACATAGGTGTAATCAGGGTGGGGTAAACGATTTTACTGCCACGAAACGAATTCATTGCGTCAGCGCTTTTGCCAACGGAGGGTCGGTGTGTGAAGCTTGATTAGCGACGCCTTGGAAAACGCCAACATCTTAAGGTTGCGACTGGGTAATAAGACCATAAACGAAGTGACGGGGCCAACCGTATGACCTGTCATGACTGAAGAGAGTAAACGAAATGTTAACATCTCGCGACGTATGTCTTCTATCGTTACTGATGATTGAATACGTCAAACTTCTGTTCGGACGTTGGTATGCTGACCCGCGCTGAGTCATTGTCTGCATTTGGGGATTTGCTCTGCCTTCCTTTGCCGCAAATGTCGGTCTGTTTTGCCAATGTGTGATCCACTGCAACTGCAAAAAATGTTAAATTGAGTTGCTCCTCTACTTGTTCAGATAACAGCAACCATCATGCGGAAGAATACGTTAAGGTTCGTAGTTGTCTCATTCAGCGCATCACCTGTCTAGCAGTTCCTTTTTTTGGCCTGAGTGATGCTCACTGTTCCACCTATCCAGGTGCGCTCACACTTAGACACTGTTCCTACTATCTGTTCGATGCGATCGAATCACAGGCACGTGTACACAACACGTGACAGTCCCAGAAAAGCTGTAGAGTTTGGGGTGCACACTGGTCTTGACAGTAAAGATTCAAAGTGTTGGTTTAACCTTTTTCTTTGAGATACCTGTATCTGTAGTTTGGTCTCCAAGCTAACACGGATAGAAATTCCACTGCAGGTTTGTGTTCGATTAGATTATAGGTGTTGCGATGTTCATCCTGTATTGTTTTCTTTCATTGCTCCGATCACAGAACTTATTTGTCCTACTGGCTGCGTGCGATGCAACAACAACTGTTCAACGATTTGAATTTGACCAGTGGCGCCACACCACATCCACACGATGGGAGTTTGGCTTTGGCCTACTGCCGACGTTCATCGCCCAGCTCTTTAGACGATCAGCTAATGCGTGAACTAGAGCGCAGTGTGAACGCCATGCCTTTGGAGTATGAAGATCGCGCCCGTCTGTCGGCCACGATCGCTATGATTCGCGAATTGGGTGCGAAACAATTACCAGACAGTTCCAGTCAGGTGGCGACCGTCAAACCGGTTAGTACGGACTACTCAATGCTGATTAGTGATACCGAGCATTTGCTTAGTATATATCCCACCATTATGAACTTGTGACTGAGCGGTTGAAACCTTCTGACCAAAAACAGCTATTTCGATCTCGTGCTCGTGTGCTGCTGCTAGGCCAGTGGATAAGGGCTTCGGTGTCTGTCAAGAAAGTTGGCAGATTGCGCATCAGTCCTCATCTCTATTTAGTGGACCTAAGCGAGAACGAACGTGGTTGCGCGACTCCTGCCTGTGGTTAAACATTGCACATCTCGAAATTCTCATTATTATTTCCGTGTGACTGATTATCTACATTTAACCTGAACTCATGTTTTTTTCTCCTCAGAAAATCGACGGACCGGTCTACGAACATTTGGGCGAAATGCAGGTTGGTCATGCGCTGGTTTCCGTGCTCTTTTGTACGTCTGCCTTTAACTTATTTCGTCTATAATGTATAATGTTGAACCTGCGCGTTCAGTCTATTAGGCTTGTTCCTGTTTGCAATCGTTAACCGTGAAAACTGGTCATCCATAACGTTTTTTTTGCATAGTAACTGTCGGATCATCATTGGTTCTGTTTGAGTATACGTCCTGATGTTTGAGACAGTTTCTTTCGATACCTACGGAGACCCAGATTCTTAAGTGATTTATAAAATTCCCACGAGTTCGTAAAATTAATTTGAAGAGCCAAGCTCCATATATTTGATTTTTTTGTTGCTTTACGCGAAATAATTTCAATATACATGAGACAGTTCGTTGTGTTCGCGATATGGACTCGATTTTTGCCGGGCATTTAACCAGACTGTTCAAATTTGAGATGTTTAGCTTTCCCTTATTACGGTTTCTGTGGTGAAATTGGCATTTCTGATTTCTTTTGAAGTTTTTCCCTAAATTTCGGATTACATATCTTTTGGGAGGCCGTTGTCGAATTGGAAGCTAATTGACTAATGTGCTTGCTGTCGCCGTAGTCTGTTGCCTGTTGTTAATGGCAGCTTCACTTCGTTGGTTTTCCCCATAAATACAAGACACGTTGTAAATTAAGTCGTGACTTGTGACACACTTGACTGTCTCCAGTCTTCCGGTAATTCGTCTACCGTAGCGATCGTATAAGTTTTTAACAGAGTTAGGCTGAAGAATGACGGTATAGTTTGACCAAGTTCACTGTCCACTTTACTATCAACAGAGGCAGTTCGAACATTCTTAACAGGGGCTGACTGAACTTCTTTTTTTGAAGACAGCAAGTGAAGTTTCCTTAACTGTCTCCGGAATTCAGACGCGACCGTCGGTAGATGCTGTCGCAGGCAATACGTTCAAATGTCTGTTTGATCTCGACAATGTTGTGATGTCTGAGTCGTGGTTCAGAAAGTACCAGATCACTTTTCTGGCCTACCTGACAACGCACAATGACGTGTGGAAACTGCGGTTAATGCTCAGGCAAATGGGATCATGCGAGTGCCAAAAATCTCCCAACTTCGTTCTATCAAAAAGCCTCGGGGTATTACCTTCAGGAAGACGATACTTCTCGGTCATCCCTTTTTCATTAAATCATCGTTCAAATTTGAGATGCCTCGTTTTCCCGTCTTATGGTTTTATCCGGCGACAACAGCATTTCCGATGTTTGTTACTTTCTCATTTCTTCTAATGTATAAGCTGTTCGGTTAAATCTGTAACCCATATTTCTGTTACAATTCTTTGGGAATGCACAGAACCGCCTGCCAAGAGACATGTAATTCAAGCCTAGCTACCTCTAGCCAGTCTGATAGTGTGTTGCCGACGTCACCTTGTACCATCTGTGCTAACTTTGCAGCCGATCACCCACTTTATGTTAGTTGAAAGATTGCTACCAAATGGACTGTTTAGGAATGGCAGAACTTTAGCAACTTATGAGAGTATGTGAATATCTTTCGACGTGACTATTAACTGGTGCGACCGATTCCAAACTGGGAAACCCACTGACGCAACCGTACAAACCAACTTCACCCAACATAGAACACCCATTGTTATAATCTACTAGGCTGTACAACTTGCAGTGAGACGGTTGTTATATGACAGAGCAACCCGTCATCTGTGGCTCTGTCTTAGTAGTTATTATCGAATGTGTTATGTTCTATAAGTTGCAAAAAACAGGCAGTATCTGATAGTATGCGGGGAGAGAGACATAGCCATGGACTTATTAGTTGGTTTTATCTGCTCAATCCTACAAAGTGGAATGTTGTCAGAAGGAATCACAAAATGTGCTGTTACCCCAAACTCTATCTCTTATGGCTCATTGACATGTTGTTCTCTATGTGCTATTGAAATATCTGTCTGTCACTGTAGGCTTTGAAATTATCGAATCCACGTATCGTCTGTTGTCTCCTCTTTTATCTCACGCATCGTTTTTTTATCGTTGTCTGTAACGATAAAACTGATCTATGTGTGCACATGTAGAGTATATAACTTTAAAAACATTGGTCACAAGGCATCAGCTTATTTTGAAAACATTTCACTGTTGTCCTTTTTTCATTCGTCCATATGAGGTCATATTAAGTAGCTGTATTTCATTATCCACCTCGGTGGTCAATACGAATAATTTATTGTCATGTAGCCATCAGCAAAAAAGACACGAATCATAAGGCCCAATTTATAGGTCCCTATATCCACACTCATAATCAACACCAGAAAACGTATTACACCGAAACAGAAATGAGCATAAGGCTATTTGCTATCTGCTCATTAATAGTCTGTACTTCAGAGAAAGCGCAACCGACTAACGGCAACATTCATGCTAGTAGGCCCGACTGACCGCCACCCTCCTGTCATCGCTAATCTAGAACATCTCTGGCGACAGGGAGATATCTCTATGATGTTTAAAAGTAGCGTATATAAGACGACAATGCGGGCTGTATTGCTTCATGACACCGAAACTTGGACGCTCAGGGTAGAAGACGTGAATTGTCTTCATGTATCTCAGCATCGATGTCCACGTCCGATCGCTCGCATCGGATGGCATCACCGAGTAACCAACGACGAGGCTAGTAAGCGGGTATTTGGTTGTGACTACTAAGCGCGTTCTTTTGTTCAATCGTTATGTTTACACAGGTTAGGCCATGTTCTGAAGATTCCAGCTCCTTGCATGCCACACGGACCACTCTTTAAAGACGCTGCGGTTGAGCAGCGTAAGGTGCATGGTAGAAAGATTATGACCTGGTATAGAGAAATGAGGTCGCTCACCAAGGAGTTATCCATTGTAAGTCGGATCCGTCTCCTGGGCTAAGGAAGTTGCGACTCCCAGAGTCGGTTGCCGGAGACGTTTGATGAGATGAGGGCTAATCGAACTCAGTGGCGTGAATGCTGGCGTTCGACCGAGCTATCTGTGCAGCAAGTACACTTAGTGACGCGTCTTACCTTCACCTATGGCTCAGTTGTTTGTTTACAAGATGTAGACACCTCGATGTTGAATGTTTGAATATAGAGGAAGCTGTTCTTGGTAGTCAGATTCCTTTTCCTCCATTTCTGCTCTATTTTTCTTGGCTAGGGCTTGCTTTTTTTCACGGTTATGTGGCATTTAAGCGTCAATGAAAACCTCTGATGCATTGTTGTCTATGATGGTGATAACGCTGCCATCAACCAGAGGCCAATTTAATCACGAGGTCTCCAACACTGGATGCAATACAATCTAGCAATCGGATAATTTGGAAACTTTCTACTTTCCGAAAGGAAGGCAAAAGACACCACTTGTGACACTAAACAATCGCAGTTTTATTGTTTCCGTGGGTTATTTTTGTAGACAGGAAATGGCAGTAATATGGACAATTACAATCGCTCCCGAAGCCTCAGCTTTTCTGTTGGTTGGCTCGGCGTTTTTTGTTTTAATTGACCTATACACCTATACAACTTGTTTTACTTGGGTGCTGATTATGACAAAACCGAATGCTGCGTCAGAATGTCATCCAGATTGGTCACTGCGATGACATAGCAGTTTGCTCAGGTGGCCGACATTGATTGGCTGGGATCTTCAGTGAACCATTGGTTTGCCTCGTATCGACCAGTTCTTTCAATCCAATCTCTGCACAAAACGGGTTCTGTTCATCCATACGATCTTCGCACACACACACACACGATCTTCACTTTGCACGTTTGATTACTCTGCCAGGTCATCGATCGACCGCCACATGTCTTGCACCATTGGGTTAAAATACCGGAAAATAGCATACGGCGTGGCGGACGATGAGCAATTCGTGAAGGATAGTGTTGTGTCGAAGAGCACCAACACTTTGAACGAATGTCCCGATTAAATATTCTAAACCCTGACCGATTGGGCACTATCTTCGAATTACGATACGGCGAGACAAGGACAACAGTCTACCAATAACGCCAGTGCGATTATAAATGTATAAAATTGTGATCTTGAGCGACACTTGAAGGTGAAAGCAATTATTTGGATGAACAATGTTCATACGGCATAGGATGCGTCAAACCTGATTTCATATACCCCACCGCTAACTGACATTCCCACTAACAAAACTGGCATGCTGTTATATTTACCGTAGTGAGTAACTTTTCGTCCAGTAATAGTTCACTTTGCTTGAGTTTCTTATTGCAGTCCTAACTAATTTTCGGAGTCTTGACTACTAGTCTTAGTGACTGCCGATTATCCAATTTTCACCATTGATCGCCTTATTCGGCTGATCAAACAGTTATTGGTAGGGAGGTATACCGAGGTTTGTCATTTTTATATTACTGTAAGGCACACCTGGAGAGTTTTCCGACGTTAGGTGTGTTTTGTTTCATTCCATCAGTTTCTCTTTTTCCATTGGATTATCTGCCTTCTTGTTCGCTGTGTTTTTCTCAGGTGCGAGGCTCGTCTTATTGGTTGGATGCTAAACGCTATCAGCTTGATGGACTATCTAAGATGCAATCGCATACGAAATCTCGACGAGTCAGTGGCGGTCGGAAAGCGGTCGATACAATCAATCCCGTTTTACCCACATGCTGGTTTCATCACCTGCCACACGAGGTGAAGCATGATAGAAATGATCTGTTTTCCGTACACTTGTATGTCGCATTTTATAGTGTGTATGCATTGTGTACTTACATACGCGTAGCTGGTGCTCAATCTCCATGTAATGCGGTGATGCGAACGAAATGAAAAGGGCTCGATTATAGGAGATACAGAGGTGCCTATTTTGCCACCCTGTCATACACGGAAATCGTGTGGTAGAGAGCAAGGTGTAACGAGCACGGCAAACCTGTCACAGCGTGCCCAATGAAAGTACGCGGGCAGGATTGGACAGAACGGTTTGCGATAACGTTTAGTTCTTATCCTCACCTTGATTGCACCTATGTGACGTTCGTCCGTTTCATTATTCTATCGTCATAATTGGCTTGTGTAATCAACTGATGGCAATAAACGAAATGCTTATATCTCACAATATATGTCTTTTTGCCGTCACGATGAGCGTGTTTTAGAGGTAAACCGTTCGTTATTATTCTTTGCGATATTAAGTTTTCCCATGCAATTCAGTTTGTGAAACACGGACAAAGGGCTGGCCATGAACTGACACTTCCCGCTAATTTGTATTGAATGTGAATAAGTACAAAAGCCGATAGGGATAGGCTCGTTTAGTGGACAGTTCGATGCACTATCATGGAGTGTTTATCAAAAATTGTTTAGTTATGCGTTAGAAAGGAGGGATTTCGAAAACAAACGTTCGCGAATCTATTTGTCATGAATTAGTTGTGAACATTCTTAGCTAGCCTTGTTCAATTATTTCAAATTGAGCATAACACCGAATACGTCTCAAAAGGTATCTCCGTTTCTTCCTTTCGTTGTGCCAATTTAATACCGTCGCTTTTGTATTCTCACTGTTCGCTTTTTGTCTATGGTACACAAGGTTATTTTGATTGGACATCAGTTTCCGACAAGTGCCGTGGTAACTAAGCCCATTTCAGTACATGTGATCACCAGTAATTACTAGTCATCACCAAGTGGTGTTTGTTAACTGTTTATCGTAGATCGTTCATGGTTTTTGCCAGTTGTAATTGGTTTCTTATCAGCAGCTTTTATTAGCGATCTTAATGACTTCCAAAATGAATAATCGATCGTGTTGGCTCTTCTCGGTGGTATTCGGATACGCATGTACCCTGATTTATTTTGTCCACTTCTACCCGATGCTACTTTTCGTGGACCATCCAAAATTCTGTTCGTTACCTTCTGTCTATATGTCGCTTTTTCTAATTAGATCGTGCTTACATCGTTCTCAATTGTTTACAGCTAGTTAGAGTTATTTCTGCAAAAGTGTTTACAAACCAAAAATCAGGCAGAGCCTGTTTATTCAGCCGAATCACTCCTCACAGTCTTTTTTTTGTGTTTATTTAAACTTCTGTCTTTCAGAATGGTGAAGGTCTACCAGTTGGATCTCCTCTGTCACGCTCTTTTCAAGTCCACATTTCAACCAACCGCCTGCACAGTGCTTATAATGACTCATTTGATGGACCTCCTAGGATCTTGGAACAGCCCATCAATTCGACCTGCGAGGTACCTTCGGCGGGCTTGGCTAATCGGCTGTTGCAGGATCGGGTGCACGCTACCTTTTGGCAAAGCTATTCTAAACGTGTTAAGTAAGATTAGGCTGAACCTTCTGTGAATTTAGTTTAGCCAAAGTCATAATTATAGTTCGAAAAAATGTGGTTGTATGAGATCGCACCCGGTTTCTTCCCGGATTGCCACTTTTCAAGTTGGTTTACCTGCATAGTGTATTGGATGCGCTGTCGAGCTGCGCAATTTACTGTGGTCGAGTTCCGTGTCTTCAGTCAGGCGATTGCTATCTCAATAAATTCTCCTTATATTCTCTAATAATCTCTGCGAACTATCTGTCTACACTGTTGCAACAAATCACAGCGTCATTCCATAACGTAGACTCCAATGTGCCACGTTGTGTCTATTAGGTTTGGTTGTCGAAAGCTTGATGGAGCATCCAGGGGATCACGTCGGTTTGGCTTACTCACTTACGTTGACCGTTTTCGAAATGTTGGTTTGCCTCCAAGAGGATTACGTATGGTGGCGATTTTCGATTAACATATCACTCCCTAGGCTGATATAGATTATCAGTACTGCATATCTAAAAGTGGTGTAATGTTAGCTTCGATGATAAGACTGCTTTTTCTCCATTTAATTGGTCGTTGTTTATTTGTAGTAGTTTGGTTGTTTTGCGTCAAGTGGCGGAAACATCAAAATCGGTAACCATCTTTCTGACGTTTTTATTTTGAAGCGATATCATCAAAACGGTTTTTCTGAATATGTATTCCTTTCTCATTTGTCCAGAGACCAAATGGCCATTTGGTTACCTCAGGCTGTTTTACCACAGGAAATCAAACGGTAAGTTGTCGGCCCACGAATCCATCTGCTCGATCTTGTTAATGTTGTCGACTGTTAACTGCAAAACCGTAACTTTCAGCCAATGTACCGCACCAAGCTTTTGTTCCATACATTGCCATAGATTATCTGCGTTTCGTCAGGTTGCTCAAAATTACACGTTATCGTTCGATTTCTCTTCGGATGCGATTGCTCGTTATCTTCGTGTACCTGGTTTAACAGTAGATATTTCGCTTCATTCTCTACTCATCCACCTCCGTTACCACAGTGTAATCTGAGCGTGATTTTCGTCTGTCGGCTTGCCTCATCGTGTGGGGGTGTCGTACGAAAAGTGTGTCTGGGAGAGCTAACCAGCGCAGATGACTTGAATAAGTCGCATCTTTATGACACTCAACACAACACTGATCCTGGGGAGACGTTAGGTAATGTTTGCGCAATCCAAGCTCTTAATCACCTCTCGAACCACGGAGAACACGTTATGCAAGCAATCTCTCCCTCCTTGTTTGCGCCTGCTCTCAACTAGCAAACGTCAGCTCCACGCTTGATGTTGAATCGCTCCTGGCGATTTAGGATAATCCACTCCGTTGCACTTAATTAACAGTTCCAATAACACCGACTCAAACGATCGGATTGGTAACACTATCTTCTAAGTCAGAAATTCATACGGTACTATTGTCAAAAATTACAATAAACATGTCCCCTCATCTTCAATATGGAGTAACCCGACACCCAGACTAACGAGCAGAAAAACTGTTCGAAATGGGGCAACCAAAAAGCGATCTAAGAAAATGACCGCCAGCTGCGAGGTCATTAAACCAATCGGGTGAGATGAGAGCACTTCAAACAATAACAAGCAGTTTTCGTGAACAAATCATTACCATATGCAACAATACATCAATAGTTATCACTGATGCCTAACTGCCACATAACCATGAAAAAGACAAGTCCTGTGCAGAAAGAGAAGAAAAAAAGGAGAGGGGATCTAACCACTAAACACAACTACGTTTATATTCAAACATTTGGCGTCAAGGTGTCTACACCTTGCAAACAAACAACCAAGCTGTAAGTAGAAGTAAGGCGTCATCAGTAAAACAGCTTCCTTACAACTTTTACTGCTCCGCGTCATTAAGTGCACTTACTTCATAGAAAACTCGGCCAAACAACGATAACATTCACGTCACTGAGCTCGGTTAGCCCACAGCTCATCTAACGTCTCTAGCCACTGACTCTGAGTCACGAGATCTCCAGCTCGGGAGAGTAACCTGACCTACACCGGCCAACCTTTCCTTGAACGACCTCATTTTTCTACGCCAGGTCATCATTTGCCCACCTCGCAGCTTACACCGGTCGACCGCAGCGTCTTTAAAGAGTGCTCGGTGTGGCAGACAACTAGCTGGCATCCTTAGTACATGGCCTAACCATCTAAGTCTGTGCACACAGTGCTGGTTATATGAACGGGAGAAAACAGGCACATTCTCTGTTTGAAGCCATGACATAAAACTCATCAAAATTGTTCGCTGCATGCTACAATAGACAAAATGGAGGCAACTTTGGAACCAGCTCTCTGCAAACAACTCTAATATACGTCAACGAATTTGACATCGTACCGAGTACAGAACGCCAGACTTACTGAACAAACTTCAATAAATCCAACACTATTTGTGTCAACCTCAGTGAACTTACTGTGTGAACCATCACCCGATCCTATCCGCATATCGATGGGTCTACTGTCCACTAATATTCATCTGTGATCGCGTGTTGCTTCTGGTTTTTCTTAGCTACAAGTTGTCCTAAACATCAAAACACAAATTGGACGCGTAAGTGAAAAATCATGAGGGGGTAGCTGCGGTATTAAAACATCATTTTTGAACGCAATGTATTGTGGCCTCTAGTCATTAAAACCTCAGATGCTGAAAAATAAACTTCCAGATGCTCTGAAAAACGACATGTTCGCGTTAAGGAGCATGTTTTCAGACAACTGAAAATACGAACGGGAACGCCAGATGTCCGTATAGAGGCTGATGGGTGATATCTAGTCTCATCAATAGTCAAACATCTTATCCATACCGTGCCCAGGGTCATAGTTTACGACGCATCCTCCAGTTTACTGAGGTTTCAGTCACTTGGTGCCATGGTTCCCTGTATACTCAAAACGTTTTGTTCCACCGCTACAGCTACCTTGATGGTCATTATTTTCAGGTTTTTCTTTGCACATTTGCGTCAGTCCTTCCAATCCTCTTAGTTGTGGTTCTCTCTCCGTAGAATTTTGTTTCCATGTTAGAATTTAGATACACGTTCATGTGTTACCGGAACTCTCAGATTGCCTTACACTCTCATACATCTTATGAGTGCTCAGTAGAACATATTTTTGACACAGTTTTTATCGCGTTATGTAGGTTATTTTCAATTATCTAGTTCATATGAATAAAAATCTCGAAGGTATTTACATTATCCCAACCATTTGTTTACGAAGAAATAAGTGCTTGGATAAAAACGGGCCTCGCAACTCTAACAACAGCTTCGACGGTGTTGTGATATCATTTTGGTTTCATTTAGAGCGTTAGTGGATTGACGCTGCTCATTGTACTTATATGCTCTGTCCGTTTACAATTTTCACTCTTCCATTCTCCAACGACCGAATCGCAGCAATCCACAGTTCAATCCCAACAAACGCTATGGAGCCATTTTGCCGCAAGTGATTACGGCCGGTACTGTTTCACGACGTGCGGTTGAACCACTTTGGCTAACGGCCAGCAACGCAGATCGCAATCGTCTGGGTAGTGAGATCAAAGCGATGGTACAATCACCACCCGGTTATTGTTTTGTGGGTGCTGACGTGGACTCACAGGAAATGTGGATCGCGGCACTGATCGGGGACGCTAGCATAGGTTTCCAAGGTAACGGCTTTTTCGTCTGTTTACACGCGCTCTGTATCTGGAACTTACTCGCATGTTGAGTTCACGATTGCAAAGCCGGATTCTGTTTGGCCTTAATCGAGTATGACTAGCTGTTTAACCGTGACGCTCATCTTCATTGCTGTCAAATTTAATTCGACACCTTGATAAACAACGTTTGAACAACACTATTTCTGCTTCTAAAAGAAAGCTATTACTTTATGTGTGTCTCAGACAAAAATCCTGATGTTCGGTTTTGTAAAAAATGTCCATCAATGCATTACGTTTGCATAGCAGTGTGAAAAACTAATCCCTCCTAATTTTGCACTACTTAAACGTCTAGATGCACCAATTTAACAAAATCTTCACAGGAAATAAACTGGAGTATTCAGTGTACAGCTTCGTACCAGCGAAACAGAAACGGAATTTGACGGGATATCTAGCAACTCGGATCTATACCACTCATAGTAAACACATGCTAGACATAGAGCCCAAGCTTTTACCTCAACTGTTTCCTACCACCGGATGCTTTGATATTCTCAATCTTCAGACATGCAGTAGTCGGAGCCGCAGCACTGAGAAACGTGTCGGCTGAAAAATGGTCTCTCTCGTACAAAGAGAAAATCTCAAGTTTATCTCTGTCTAGAGAGTTCGATACGGCCCCGAGGGCAACTTTTTACGCTGTCATTCACCGCTAAGCCAGTCGTGCGCCTTCATTTCGAAAACCTGGTGCTCACTATTAAGCAATTCCTTGGTTACGCCACAACGAGGTAAAATCAAGAGTTATCGGTTTCGTGACGTTGCTACCCTCTTGGAGAGCCTTCACCAAACGATGTAAATCAGAAAATCCACTTTGTACAAGCTTCAAATGAAGCAGTCATCAAGTGGCACGTGTTTGTCTATTTAACATGCTGTAGCCTGTCTAAACACCGCACGTTAAACAAACAATCATGTATCAGTTGATGACTGCCTCATTTGAAGCTTGTACAATGTAGACTTTCTGATTTACATCGTTTGGTGAAGGCTCTCCAAGAGGGTAGAAACGTTACGAAACCGATAACTCTTGGTTTTAACTCGTTGTGGCTTGACCAAGGAATTACTTAATAATCAGCATCAGCACAACACAAAATATGTTAACATCTGCTCTTTTTACGGTTCGGAAGTGTAAGCCTAATGCTCAATAGGGCTACTTTATTTTACATCTACTCATTTTCCTTTTCCCCGTGAAGCACGCTTCATCGATCGTACATTATTACACCTGTTAAAAATAATACATGGACAACGCCGTGTTAGCGTGACGACCGAACAGAAACGAATTGTCTACAGCTACATGTTGATCTCATTTTATCGACTCTGATCACAGAGTCAATAGGCATGTCGTATTTGAGTCGATCTACCGCCCCAGGAGTGTCGCGCTAAAGGTGTGAAATGTCGTATACTGGCGACTGCAGAGGCTGTCGGGAGCCGGCTGTGAAAATTTTATCTGTGTGCACAGAAGTCTTTGTTCAAACACTCGGGCTATACTGGACTATTGTCGTTGGAACAGGTGGCGCAATACAACGGTACTTCATGGGGGGCGAGAAACTGGATACCACTACGCGCGAGCAAGACTTAAGCACGATTGTCTCAAGTGACTCTAACCTATCTCCCAACAGTGCATCAATCTCCATGAAGGTCAACTCGGCACCTGGGTTACCCACCAGACTGCTTGGACAGTTTCAATACTATCTTCAATTCGCTACTGCGCTCCCGTCTTGTTGTCCTTACTTCGTGAGAAGCACTACTCTTATTGGAAAGGTACAAAGTAGAGCTGCAAAACGGGATTACACCACGTTTTCTCCTATCCAGATGGGATGCAGAAATTGGGGCAGTTATTAATGCGCTACCGGCATATCACAGAAGTCTTGGTTTTAGTGTTAGAATCACCTCCATCAACCCCAACATCTCTTAAAATGAATACTTGCGCCTAGCGAAAATAAGCTTCCCAGGGCCAACATCAAATGAGTCGTTTGACTGGCAGATAACACTCCTTTAGTGTCCGGGCGTTCAGCCTGGAACATCCTAGCACGCTATCGTAACTGCATCAATGGTAGTTAAGTTCACGTGTGTATAGGACGCACAAATTTAGGAGACTAAATTGGGGATTCAGGTAACCTAATGCTAGCCAGCTGTTGTCTACTGTATTCGGCGGTACGCTTGTCATATATTTCATAGACAGTTCTTGCGTTCCTATTCTGCTCACTATCCCGACTTTCTCATTCACAATCTTTATAGTGTTAATTCGCTGGAGCTCAAACAGTCCATCGATTTCTCTAAACCATCCAACTTAGATTAAGATGTGCATATCATACCATATCGTTTCTAGTTCTTCAGCTTGGACTTTTATTAATTTTCAACCTACTTAGTAGCGTTTTCTTCCAGGATATTTCACGTCACTGTTGAGGTGAGCGGCAGCCCGAGCCACATTACCTTTTTGTCAAGCTGCTTTGCTGATGATGATGAAATCATAATCATGAATCGGATATGTTTCCTTGAATTACCTGCTTGTATCGGTAGCCACACGATTCTCCAAGAGATCACGCTCTCTACTGAATTCATACATACACATACTTGGCACTGCGGCAGGCAAAATGAGACCATTGTTTGTCATGTTGAGTCAGATCATAAATTCCCGGTTTACTTTTTTAACTGCAAAGCAATTTGTTTCTTTTCTGAACTTGAATAAGACAATGAGAAGACGTACACAATGTGATGTTCTCCGGAGTAACATTTCGTACATTCTGATCACACACGGACATGTAACTAATTTTAAACATTAAGATAAGGTTCCATAGGACGGAAATAATGGCTTAGGGGATTACACAGATGGACACGGAAATGAAGATTAAACAATTTGGGATGCTGACTACCAAGGCAGCCGCAACGTCAACACAAATTGTTTTTGAACACACAGGGGGGGAATTATGACGTTTGATAACCAAAGCCTCAGCAAACCGGAGGATATGTTTCCGGTGACTTCGAAAAACCACAGAGAATGCATCACAAACCTTGACTCTGTATCTTGTTTGGATTATGTGTTTGGCTAAGGATGATGCTGGGTGCCGTCCGTCGGTCTCTATGCACACACCTGGCGTTTATAGTTGTTTCCAGTCACTTGTGAACATGCTCCTTGATACGACAAGCTAGCTGTCGGTTTGTCCTCCCTATGTAGCTCATACTGCAACTACATGAATATTTGTATAAACAATGGGGTGTGACAGACGTAGGCTGTTTGTTCGTAGCCGAGAAGACTGGTAAGGCCTTGGTTCGCTGTATTATACACAGTTTTATAGTGTTATAAAATCTGGATAATGCATCTGCTAGACGCCTTTTTGTCATTGTTGACTAGCCGTCCCCTAGAAACGGGAGTTCCAAGTAAACCGTCTTCTTTGGTACCGTTGTTTCTTGTATCATTGGGGTAATGATACTGCTATATTTCTTGATAAATTGCAAGGAGTACCCGTTGGCCAGCAGCATATCTCTGAGTGTGCTTAATTCTTGTGGTAGATTATCATCTGTGCATAGTCTCTCTGCTCTGTGAAAAATCGTTCGAACAAGGTTTCTCTTATATTGCGCTGGACCGAAGCTTTCAAAATGTATATACTATCCTGTCCAGGTAGGCTTTTTGTAAATAGATCTTCCTATCGTGCCATCTGACTTTCGGGTAACCAGAATGTCCAAGAACGGAAGGCAGTTGTTTACTTCGTTCTCTCTAGTTAGCTTAAGGTTGGAATGTGCGTGACTCAACTCCGAAAATGATGCGTTTAAATCACTTGAATTATCAAAAACAGCCAGGATGTCGTCTACGTAGCGCTTGTACAGTACTGGTTTTGACATACTTCTACCTAATGCATACTCTACCTTAGCCATAAAGAAATCAGCTAGGAGTGGACCGAGTGGACTGCCCATTGCAACCCCGTCCACTTGCCGGAAAGTAAACGTCTGGTAGTTGAATTTCACATTACGTGTGCACAGGAATAACAATGATTTTAGTTCGGACATTGGAATAGGAAAAACAGCATTGCTGCTTAGAATAAAACTGCGAATGTCCTCAACCGTTTTATGCAACGGAATGTTAGCGAAAAGGGACGTCACATCGAATGAACATATCAGCTTGTTCCAAACATGTAAATCGTCTACACGATTTACAAATTCAAAACTGTCTTTCAGACTGTACTTACTGAAACGTTTTCTGACCAGTTCAAGCAGATCAGCTAGCCAACCGGCTAACTTATGCTGCGGTGCGTTGCACATTGACATAATGGGCTGGAGTGGGACATTGGGCTTGTGGATTTTGGGCAATCCATACATATGCGACGTTCTTGTGCCAATTGGGTGCCCTGGTAGTCAGCATCCCAAATTGTTTAATCTTCATTCCCGTGTCTGTCTGTCTAATCCCCTAAGCCATTATTTCCGTCCTATGGAACCTCATCTTAATGTTTAAAATTAGTTACATGTCCATGTGCGATCAGAATGTACGAAATGTTACTCCGAAGAACATCACGACTTTTTTATTGTGTCGAATTGTAGACTTCAATGTAATTCATCCTATTCGCAGAGTTGACGAGCATTACACTTTTGTTTCAGTTATCTTTCTCTCCTTTCGATTACAAATAGGTGCAACCCCATACGGCTGGATGACCTTGGAGGGCAGCAAAGCAGACGGTACAGACTTGCACACAAAGACAGCAGAACTCACGGGGATCACACGCAACGAGGCCAAAGTGCTTAACTACGCACGCCTTTACGGTTCCGGTTTTCAGTTCACCAAACATTTACTAACAAAATTTTCTAACCTCACGGTATGTTTCCTCTGAAGTCAGCGCCGCGTGTAAGCTCTAATCGAAATTGTGGTCTTACCCACAATTCTGCCTGCCATTCTTTTCCTTCAGATCTTGAAATGTTCAAACATTTTGGCAACCTCATCTTTATACGCCTGTTGTGGCTGTTCAGAAATCTACTTCTTGTACTGAATGCAGCTGTTACTATCTTCGTTTAAATATCTGTAGAGCTGTCCGGTAGACAGCAGATCTACGGTTTGCACATACTGAGTTAAACAACGCATTTGACAATAGAGGGCTTACAATCTGTCTTTTTTTGCAGAATGAACACTAGTTAAAGCGTTCTGTGATTTAACCGTAGATTCACTTAGTACTTACAAATCCAATTTTATCACTGGGTATTCAATGTACCAACATGATAGATCTCAGAAGCACCACTTTAAGGTGTAGTTAGGGTCGCATGCGAATTACCCTTCGTTGGGTGAGCCGTTCGAGAGTCTCATTTTGGCTGCATATCCATTGTTCCAGCTTAGAATGGGACATCCCGAGCCATAGTACGTACGGATATGAGTAAAGGCTTGAAATGGTGTTGGTTGTAGTCATTTCAACCTTAAAGAAGTATTCACGCTAGTATCACTTTTGTCTCGCTGTTTGTTCTCTTTATTGTTCAGCCGGAGCAAGCCAGTCTAAAAGCCAATCACTTGATACGCACGACTAAGGGTCAGCGAGTCAATGGACAACGTAACAGTGCACAGAACAGGGAAAAACTCAGTGGATCTCACTTTTCCAGAGATGTCGATATCAATCTGAACAAATGGCACGGAGGCACTGAATCAGCTGTGTTCAATCAGTTGGAAAGCATTGCAAGAAGCTCAGAACCTCGCACTCCTGTGCTCAAAGCTCAAATGACACGCGCACTCAATCCCAAATTGGTTAAGGAAGATGTAAGTAGTTTGAGACAATCGTTTGCGTGTAAAGTAAACATGATACGGAGATAGCTGTTCCAATTATTTCTCCATCGTCAACGTCGAAGGTGGTACTTCTCTGCACAGCTGGTTATGCACTTACCTAGTCACGAGTTGCGAGCAGCTATTGCGCTGACTTTACTCAGACTCCAACGTTAAAACTACGCTTAACATTTTCGGGGTTTTTAAAGGCGTGGCTCTAAAACGCTCATTTTATCGTCTGAGAGATGCATTCATCTATGCAATACTGAAATGTGCATTAAAACATAAGGATTCCAGGTTGCCATACTCATAAGTATGTATGCATAATCAAATAAATCAGCAGTAATCAGACAAAAAATATGGGATGGGGCCATGACGGAACCGATGAGACAAGAAAGTGAAAACTAACAATGCTACCGCGGTACCCTACCCAAGCGTTCTCAACTAGCCGTGTGGCTGTTGTGTACGTGTGCGCTAGTTGGACGACTATTTAGCTAGTATGGCGTTTAAGCTTGTTGTGCTGTATTTTTGTCCATTAACACAGCTCTCGCTCACCTAAACTGTCAATTTACTCAGAAAACCCAAGAACCAGCCAGTCAGATTTGTACAAAATTGAGTTCATCCATCGGATTTACGACAGGTCACTGTTTAGAAAGCTCAGTAACTTTGGTTCATCGTTCTAGCATGGCGGTTTCAAAGACTGACTGGTCTCACTCCGTCCAGATGTTGACGATCGAGCACTGCCGGTTAAACTTTGATTCTTGTTAGTGTGGTAGGAGTAGCAGGTCAAAGATGCCTATTCTTAGCACGATTAAAAATAACCGATTGACACAAAACGGTACAAGATCACCCAATCTCTGTTGTCATAGCATGTGATAACTCGTATTGAAAGTGTGCCAAAAAGCGCTCCCGATTGGTACTGGTTGTATACCGTTTGACTTACAGTGTTTGTATATTTGATTCTCCGGTTATTTCAGTTTCTCCCTAGCCGAATCAACTGGGTGGTTCAAAGCTCGGCCGTGGACTATTTACATTGCATGCTACTCGTGATGAGTTGGCTGATTCGAATGTACCGATTGCCGGCCCGTCTATGTATCAGTATTCACGACGAAGTTCGGTATTTGTGCCGGACTGATGCGGCAAACCGAGTGGCTTTAGCCCTCCAAGTACGTTATCTTAATGATGCTCTGATTTGAATTGACAGACGATCCACTTAAAAGACATAAATAGGTACTCAAATGAACTTCAATGTTTGAGACAGTCTTAACTAAGCAGCTCAAGAGATCAAACGGCATGTCGATATCTCGCAGTCTTTCTGTTTCGATGAATTGAATTTTAATAAACGTCAAGTTCAAGCGAGTGACAAATGTGGTCGATTGTTCCTATCGTTCGTCCAAAGAAGCTATACAGTACGATGCCTCATCATCGTCACCAGTGGTTCTCGCTGATGCTTAACTGCCACACAACCATGAAAAAGGCAAATTTTGTACAGGAAGAGAGAGGAAAAAAGGAGAGGAGAAGGGACCTAACTACTAGAATTAGCCTCGTTTATATTCAGTCATTCAACACGAAGGGACCTACACCTTGTAGACAAACATCCGAATTATAAGTGCCTAGTTTGCATGCAGTCGGAAAATCACATGCTTCGTGAGGAAGACAATCAAGAATCCCTTTCTAGAAGAAATAATGAAGTTGAGTACCATAAGAAATAAAACAGCATTCAAACGTAGGCTGGCGGATCAGTTTATTTCTAACAGGTTCTGAGTTTCATATCAGTAATTTACCGTAAAATCTATTTTTATTTCAGGGCTACACATTAAAATTCGCCCCTTATAAAATATCCATATTTTCATCCCCTTTTAGATAAGTAACCTCCTGACCAGAGCGTTTTTTGCTTATCAACTTGGAATGCGCGACCTACCCGAGGTTGGTTTACTTTTGTATGCGGTTTGCCATTGAATACTCTCAGTCTCGTTGTTCCCTTCTTGTGTATGTAGCGAACGGTCCACAAAATGTCTTTGACGTCCACTTGAGAATCTGTACCACTCTGTTCTTGCATGCATGACAGCTCGGTTTGTTTGGACCACACGTCCGAGGTGAGGAATAATGCGTTCAAAATGGGGTTTGCTGACCATCTATTGGCTGAATCCGCTTTCTCAAGCAGACGTTAAGAATGGACATCTTCAATTTTCGTGAACCACCCTAAGTACTCTTAACCAACCAATTTGGTTCTTTCAATCAATTGCATAATAGAACTTGCGAACGTTCATTGGTACCAAAGTTTAAAGAATTATTAAAATATTGGGTGGAGCTAAAATATCCTTCTAAAATATTTATACTGATGTGAGCAACAGCCGGTAGATATGACTAGCAAACACTATACTATCTTTGATTTTTGAAGGGTACACCAGAGCAATAAAAGTAGGCAGTCTTTCGTTATGTTTGACGATTAACTAATGCACATGAGTCTAATGTGTTTTCTATCCATTTCCATTCTACAAGCTTTCATTTTTCACGTTTCTTCTCAGTCTGTGGCGTTCTTTAGCTCTGTTGAAATAGATACTTGTTTGAGGAAAAATCCGGAGGACGACTGTATCACACCATCTAACCCCGATGGAGTTCAAAAAACGTACAATGTTCCGCCAGGTAAATCGAATTACTTGAGGTGTGACACTATCTCTAGGTCAATCCTTGACAATCCATGACATACTGGAAAGAACCGAAGGGAAGCTGGAAGCTTGATAAGGCCACCTTCGAAGCTTTACTTGCATCAGATGTTTATACTTATACATATACTAAAGAAATTTCTAATTTTGCAATATTATTTCCCAATAAATTAGATTATGTCGTATCCGTAACAGAGTTCAATAAAGACTTCCTTTTGTGTGCTTATCCGGTAACAATTCTACGGGAAGTTGCGTTCTTCCACAAAATGGTCCATTTGGAAGAACGTTTATCAGCTCCAGTCGACGATACAGCAGTGTAGCACAGTCGCCGGTGTTTGGCTCGGCAGTGTGATTCGTTTTACACAAATACTGCATTTATCTTTGCCACGTATACTGATTCACATGTTGTATTAATCCAAACTGACATCCGTTGCTGCAAGTTTTTTAGTAGCCCAAAGAATGACAGCAAGATTCGAGATTAACGATGGTCGAATCTATAATCGTGGATTTCACAGCCGTTGTCATTGACTATTGAGTAACTTACGCAAGGCTGTCCGAAACGGTACCAACAAATAAGATTGAGCGTCATACAGGTGAAATTAAGAACCGCACAAGAGAATCTCAAATGAGCATAAGAATTGCTGTCAAATGTAATGAGGGTTCTACACAGGAAACTGTCGAATTAATTACCCTCCCTCCGTTCGGGGTTCAGAACGCTATTTACTTTACGATTCCTGCGATGTAAACAAATACGAAATAGAACCAGACGAGACGAATTGTCAGTCCAAATCAGTAACACTCGACCATTCGTATCAGGAGTGTTTCCATGATGGAATCAACTGTATTTATTACCTGTTCTGTTCTTTTCGCCCTGACAGCATTGTCTCATATAAACATTATGTAGACGATTCGCTAGCATCGTTTGAAAGCTAGTAAGCTCTTTCGAGCCTTGGTCATGGAGTATTGTTTGGAACCGATTGATTCCGTTCTGAGCAGTAACATTTCAGAATTGTAGAGCAACGCTATTCTAACGAACATCTTGAGTTTCAGTAAAGTTACCTAGACTAACGAAAACCTTCCTAGTCTTGAAAACGTGGATCTCCCACTTCCGCTGTCCACCGTCGAATACGGAAATTCCAGGCGCGAACCAGCAAAAGAATTTCACTAAGCAAAGATTAAATCTGCCTCAAAAGTAACCTCGAACATGCACTCCGAGGCTGAGAAGTCTATAACGGTGCACTTGGTAGAGTTCGGATTGTGTAGTGTTAAACAGTAATACTGTATCGTCTTGATCAGGACCTCCTGGTCTCAACCGGCATTCAGAGCACCGTAATATATATATATATATATATATATATATATATATATATACCACGTGGAGTGTTACAATATAAGAAAAAAAAGTATTTTATGGGCTAAAAAGGAGAAAAGATGCAAAAGGCGAAAGGAGGAAAATTATAACGATGTTGAGGCTCACAACACGAGCGCCATTAATCTCCATTTTTCGCCGTCTCAGATAGCGTCCTCAACCAAAGGTGTTTAATGTCATTCGGACCTCAGCCAGGAAGCCGAGAACCTCCTACTGAGGCAAGCTCCTGTGTAAGTGCCATCGTACCTCGAACCTAAATCATACGCTGGCCACCAAGCTACCACTTCCAACCTAACCGGCCACTAGCAAACGAAACACCATGTGGCAAGCAGTGAGTGTCGTAATGAGAAAACTGACAATATGTTGAACAGTTCCCTGTAGATCTTAACCGGAACTAACTCGTGAGAAGAGCACATCGAAAGTACATCGGCATGCTTGTTCAAGCGTTTTTAAAAAGTGCAAACAGAACCACGGTATCGAATATACCCTTACAGTCATTAGAAAAGGCGATCTATCAGTGGTGTGCATGATTGTGTGTCGGAAGTAACTAGCAGTACAACGAATAATGAACAGACAGTCTCATCTACCATCTCTACCTAATGGAACTAGATTGCGTCAGTGTAAACACTCAAAAACATGAACATCACTTTAAACTACGGTTCTCTCTGTTGTAATCAGTTTGAACTTGTAACCCGACGAATTATGTCCAACCGGAGCATAAGACGAAACCCATCCAGAGCGATTAAGTTGTTTATTTATCACAGTCAATAGAAAACTGAAAATGAGGTCAGGGCGGAGCAGACAGTTATCCAGAACGGAGTATTTTTATTGTGAATTTACCTAAAATACGTCAAGTACAATGTACAAAACTCACATGATGGCAGCTTTTCACAGTCTGCAGAAACCGAGCAATTTAGACCCAGAGCTGTCAAAGCCCCTTTTAATAATCCGGTGGGGAAAGCTAGATACTAAGATAAAACGTAATACATGACGGGAGATAGTTTCATACCTTCCCAGCTTCCGATAAATATTGGGATCCGCGAGAGATTCGTTCTAGCAGGCAAAAGTCCGATATAAATAGAACATACATGTCCTACAAAGATGTTCATGGTGGGGATGTTTCACACCTGGTAATTAGTTTTCAGAGTGTCCACTTGTTTGTGAAATACAGAAGACCAGAAGTCGGTGCATACATACTTCACTACATCCAGTTCGGTCACAAATCGGGGGTGGTCCTTGGTGAGACTGCAGTAGCGTTATGGATAGGTTGAGACAAACCCACCGTTCTATTAGTTTCTGACTGACAGAAAAACCAAGCGAGTTGAGAAATTGGTCGCGTAGATCAGCAGATCTTAATGACTGCAAATGAGAATTTCACGTGTTCTAGCAAGAACTTACGCCTTGAGTTGAACTAGATGCGTAGTTCACAATCTCGTTCAGCAGCGCATCAAAAGCATCATATGGATACACGGCAGTTGACATTCCTATTTAAGAAGCTTTTCTTTACTTCTCAGTATTTGTCTATATTTGATAACCTACAAATAAAAGGTCTGCGGCTAGTGACGTGTAACTACACACAATGTTTCAGAATAACCAGCAGCGTACAGATATATGCCCGCGCAAAGATCACCACCTTTACTCAAAACAAACAGGAGGTGTTTTTAAATGTTAAATCGCAATGTATCTGTTAGTTGGCAACATTCGTTTCTAGACTTTCCACTCAGTTACTGAAGCCAAAGGCTGCTTTCGCGCAGAGGTCATCATTAGCGGCCCGCGCTGAATTACATATGGTTCCACTCACATCCCGTATCTAATGTAAACTCAAAAAGGAGTGTGTGAATGAAGGTCTTTGTAGTTCATTCGGCTAACAGGTTTATGAGATGTCACAAAAAGAAGGAACTTCTTTGTTTATGCGTTCCCGTGTTGATCGGTGAAAAATTGTATTGGACGGCTTAAAGATGTAAACAAATAGTGAAGACTGTTGAGTAGTGAAGGATTGTGGTTTTCATATCACCATCATCACAGACAGCAATACATCAGTGGTTCACACTCAGGCTTAACTGCCACACAACCATGAAGAAGAAACAAGCCCTGTTTATGGAGAAGAAAAAAGGAGGATGGGAGGGGACCTAACTACGAAAAATAGCTACGTCCAGATCCGAGTAAAACGCGTCTTTGACGCCCACGTCACGACAGTCAGTAGGAGCGTACGCAGACACAATGAATAAATTTCTGAACGTCTTGCTTCTAGAGCTGGCCTTAACGAAACCTGCCAAGCGGACAGCACAAAGTCTACTGTTAACAGAAATCCAATCCATCAGAGGCTGCGGCCGTCCAGCTGAGGACTATATCTACTCCAGCCTGATCTGTAACAGCGACTGTGGAGTCACCTGAAGTGTATAACCAGTATCGGGTAGACAATGCGGGTGCTATTAGTTCCATACGCTGACTACTATCTTGGATTCTAGTTTCCGAGATACAGCAGATATCGATATGTAATGGGTCTAACGTTCGTGCAAGAGCGGCCTGTTGACCTATCTGTTTTAGAGCGCGAACGTTGAAGGCACCTATATTAATTCGCATTCTAGGTCTAAGCAAGAGACGAGGGAGGCCTGAAGCTGAATGGCATGAGACAGAACTTACCGGCTCAGTGTTTTCATATAGATTGAACATCACCCACAGTTGATCGTAGCTGTCGCATTCCCATAGACTTTCCAGTCAGCCCCTTTCGAAAAAAAGCACTAAACTCGAGTTCCGCTCTCATTAGAGCTCGTTAGTAGTGCATATCCTTGTCACTGTGGTTGATTGTTCACATATGATAATTCGGTCGTGCCTAATGTGAGGTCAATTGCGCAGTGGTCAACGCAGTTGTCTCATAAAAGCGTGGCCGGAGTTCTGGACCCGGCAGTGGCAGGGACAAAAACCAGTGACGAACTTTAATGAGAGCGAAACTCGAGCCTAGTGCTTCTTTTCAAAGGGGGCCGACTGGAAAGTCTATCGGAATGCGGAAGCTGCAATCAATTGTGAGTGACGAGTGAAGAGTTAAATAAAAATAAACTTCAACGAAGCTGGGCGTGTAATCACATCAACAGCAAACGCCGAAACAATATTTCGTCAGTATTTCTGTCAGAGTGAGCTAGAATGGTGGTTAGAGAATATGTCGTGTAGGTTTTCCCTCATGTAGGTACCCATAGAATAAAAAACTCCCAACCGATTCAGCTTTGATCGTAACTTTGGATAGTGCGTTCCAGTATAAACAGAACCTAAGTGTGAGGCAGTTCTGTCTACAAAGTAACCTCTTTATTCGATAACAATTTCGGCGAGTGACTCTTCAGACATGCATCTTTGCTTAGTGGGGGAGATGTGCCATTAGATGACTGGGGGTCTGGGGGTACTTTGTGGGTAAGACTTAGATCTCCCCTGAGGTGTCCGTTATTCATTAAGAATTGGTCAAATTCTGACAGTCTTTCTGGACAGAGGATTTTCCTGAGCCCCACAATTCATCTAGCGGTCTGTCCTTGAGCACATTCACTGTGTTTACACATAATTCGGCCGTGCCCAGCGTGAGATCAGCGGCGCAGTCATTAACACGGTTGTTCCATGAAAGCGTAGCTGAGGTTCTAATCCTGGTCGTGGCAAAGATATGTACTAGTGGCAAATTCCACGAAGAGCAAAACTCGGGTCTAATGCTTCTTTTTGAAAGGGACTGACTGAACAAGTCTGACTCTGATAGCTGTGGTCGGTTGTGAGTGACGTTCAATTAGTGTAAATACTTCCAGTACGTGCCAAATTTTTTTGAGATAAGGACAAGCCTGTGCTTTCGTTTTCAGACGTGGGTGGGCATAATGGGAAAGACATGATGGTGGAGGATTCTACAAATTCTTCATAAGAGGTTCAAGATCACTTGTGCCTTCTAGCTGTGGTTGCACAATTTGTAGATAGACCCAAACCGTCCATCGATAGATTCCTAGGCCTCGCAATTTTCACGGCGAATGTGCATGGTTTTATACGTGTCAACAGCAGAGTATTTTCCATAAACCACTGGTCCAGGTAGTTCACATCGTCCTGTAGGGTTATCATATCTTCCGAGCACCTTAGAACCCATCGATTGTTTGACTATGCTGGGTAGTTCAAAAACGAAAAGGATGAATAACGGGGGTCCCGAAATGGATCCTTGTGAAACGCTCCTGTTGGCAGGAAACCACTCCAACAGCAGTCCATTCACCTTGACATTGAACCAATGTTCAATTATATATGTCCATCGAGGACATCATTATGAAGTTTCCGTAGCAAGATGAGTGATCAGCCTTCTCAAAGGCTTTGGGAAAGTCGAGATAAATCACATCAGTAGCCAGTCCTCTGTCCGTAGCCATCGTCCAAAAATTACGAGCAGTCAAAAGATCCGTAAACATATATTGTGAAAGTCATTGACGATAAGTTCGAGATCTTCAACGATGACTCAGAGAACCGTCTAACACTCTCCATTAGTTCGGAGAATAGTGAGAGCAAATCTGTTGGTTGGTAGCTTCCGGGGTCTCTACGACACGCGAATTTGAAGACAGGTGTGGATGTGGACTGTTTCCAGATTTTTGATAGCTGTTTGACGAGAAACGAATAAAAGACTGTCAGCAGCTCTTCTAGTTTGGTGGCATAGCTTTTCAACAAGACGGAGGATACCAGGTCGAGAGGCAGTGGTTTGTGAATCGATAGGTTGCTAATTCGATTCTGAATTGACAGATATTTGAGGTAATCCAGTTAAGTTGCTGCCTATGTGCTCGGAAGTCGTTCATGATTTGCAGTTATGCGAACTTAGGTACTGTCCACATAAAGTGTTGACAGCCTCTGCACCCGTGTTGGTAAATCAATCAAGGATTGAAGTTGAGAAACGACAGCCTTACTTCTGGTACACGGTGCAACTTCGCAACGGAAAAGCAAAGAAATTACTTACAGCACCGAAATAAAAACCGTGTTGATAACAAAACCGACCCTCTTTTAGAGTGGCCATAGTACGATTGCGTCATATGACATATTAAACATAAATAATTTCAGTCTGTTCTAGTTGGTACTTGTTGTTTGTCGAGCATTTCGATAAAACAAGGGGTTTGGTTCCACTTATTAGACGTCTACTTTACACCGAGGACGGCTTATTGGGATAAGGTTGAACTATCAATGAGGATCTTGTCGAGCCATCCTTTTGTCTCTGCAAAGTGCGCCCTGTGGCAGGTCTTTATGATCATATTTTGGAGAATACACTGTCTAGTTAGCTTAAATCAACTTTCCCGTGAGCGAATGGAGCAATGATTGTTAGATTGAGTATCAGAGCAATTTTGCTGGTAAGAGTGCATCATCATCATCATAACAGCCATGAGCCTGATCAAAGGGTACTATGGCTCAGGCCGCCGCTCACCTCAACAGTGACGTGGAATATCCTAGAAAAAAACGTTACTAAGACGGTTGAACATTATTAAAAGAAGACTAAACGGAAGAACTAGAAATGGTATGGATACAGGTAAGCCACTGGCTGCGACACATTGCCATTTCGGATAACGTCTCTAACCAGCAGTTTGAGTGATCACAAGGACCCCATCCAGGCAGGCGACACCTACCCATTTTGCTCAATGG
>LUCH01003429.1:0-57767 GCA_013368495.1 Paragonimus heterotremus
GTGATGCTGTACCTTGATGATCCTTCTTGCAGTCTTCTTGTGGCTTGTAAAATGCCAAAAAATATACCCTGCACCCCCTTCTGAATAGCCGCGGTATCAGTAGTATATTACGATCGCTGAACTCCACTGCACTAGATCACAGAGCCTAATGACAATAATCTCTGACGTTGGTAACAGTCGCATTCTGACAGCTTTACAGTGGCACTGAGAAACTTTCAGAATTCCTATTCTGTTTCTTTTTAATCAATGATCTGTATATCGCCATCTATCCTGTGTTTCTCCAGCAAATCAATACAATTTGTATCCTCATGTGACAATCCATTCAGCTGCACACACGTGAAAGAACACGACCAGATGATTGTGTGGATCGAACTGAAGTTTCTTACAGATAAGAACAGAAAAAATTGTAAAATAAAATGTTCATTTAAAGAAAATAATCTAACCTTGAGGAGATAAAGTTGTCTGAATGGAAGTAAGCCAACGATAAAGAAACTGTCATGTCGGTTATTGTTTTTAATCTGTGATTTGAGAGGTTACAAGATGTCCACTTTGACAGGTGGCACTTGCTAACTTTATACACAGAACTAACGGGGTTTTTATGACCGTTGATCATGCAATTGCTCGACAGCTTTTACGAGGTTCAATTAACGATGCATATACACAATGAGCACCCATTTTTGAAAAAGGCTTACATTACGAAAATCAAGAATGTCAACATAAATACACAGTTAAAAATGGGACAGCCATATTAAATTCCATACTTTACTTTAAACTCATGAGACGGGATTCGTTTTACATGATGGACAATAATCTATGTGCTCGCAATTTATGGAGCCGTTTGTGTTTAACAACGATTCACAGGCTTGGCTAATGTTTCTGTTCAGGAGTGACCTTTGTCACAACACGTAATTATCGCCTGACTAGAACATACCTAAACAATGTCATTCTGGTCACTGACGCTGTGATATCGATCACTTCAATCGGAAAGCCGGCATAGTATGGTCCGATGTTAAGTCTGTGGACAATTATTAGGACTGGTGTGCGGGTGGATGAAGCACAAAATAGCAAACGATTAAGGTAGGTTACTTGAAACAGTTCGCAGAATGTGTGGTAGACTGGTTGCATGTTTGCGTTCAGAACTACCCTAGTTGTGCGCCACAAATCCTTCAAAACAGCCAAGTTAGCTGACACGAAACAGCGCTCAAATGAATAAATAAGTGAATAAGTGGGATGATATAGATAGTCAGTATATATTTTTAATAAATAATTTGGCAGATGTGATTTTAGGTGGTACCCGATTATGAAAAGTCAAGGCTTCGATTGGATTCGAACCAGCGACAGAAACACCATGACCGAACGGGGCAAGTGCTCTACCAGCTGAGCTACGAAGCCACGCCAGGAGCTCAGAAATTTCACATTTGTACTCGGTTACCCACTCGTCTTTTTGTCCCATATGGAATTCACCAAATGTAATCAGAGAGCTCATAGACAGTAGTGATTCTTAGCGATTAGAAAGCACATATTAGACATGTGTGCGAAGTACACCGCTTTCGCCTCAGTGTTACTAACCTTTCACCTTAGTTCATTGACTGAATAATCCTCATGTAAATTGAACAGAGGTTTTTGTTATTACTTGGTCCTCAGTGCCGACTGTGGCCAGTAACTGTGTGAGTCTCATTCCTTCATCCAGGTTAACATGATACGAGAGAGATCGATAGGCTGATCAACAAACATCAGGCAACTTGACAATCTGTGTGAATTTGAACTATTGATAATATTTGATTTGAACAAAAAATGCACCGGTCTCACCCAGCTCAACTGAGACTGCGAAAGACCACAAGGTATGCATAGGAATGTCGGTGCAGCCATCTTTGCCAGATAGGGGCTAAATCTGTATCGACGCAAGTGGCTGGGAACGTTCTTTACTTCGACATAAAGTACTACTAAGTGTTGTTCACTTTCTGCTGAACAGTGTGCAGTGACCGGGACAAAGTGTTCAGCCAGAATAGATCGTGGAGGCCGCGTAGGCTACTGTACAATCGTTAACTCAAGGAAACATGTATTCGGTAAGGATAATTTATGATATCAATACCGAGAAGTGGATGTACACACCTAACGTCCAACGAATCAAAATACGTACTTTTATATCGGTCCAGGCTGGCTGAGCTATGGAAATTAAAGATCTATAGGTTTTTCAGCCTAACATGTCACGATCTCACTTTCGCGTGTCTCAATGTCAATGTAAAATGTTCCAAAGGGGTTCACTGGGTTTCACCGGCTAACCGGGCACGGGGTACGCTAACAGACACAAGGCTTGGTTAGTTTTTTACGGGACGAGAAAACACAAATCTGCCGGATACAGAGAATAAAGGAAGCTAATTCGTCTGTACCCATTTGCTAGGTTTGGGGGGTATAGGCTACACATTCGAGATGAGCACTGAGCGCGTGCGTGCGTACAAAGGACGTAAACGGACACTGTTGGCAAACCGGTCATTTGTCTGTGGGTACATGAGCGATCCACTCAGATTGGCATAAGCTTCGGTCGCTGTCGTCGTCGTTCGAAAAGCGTGATAATTCGGAAACGTCATATCTCGGATGCTAGAGCGGTAGTCATCTAAGTGTTACGGCTGCCGTGACAACTGGAGGTAAAGTTGAAATATCCAGAGCAGTCGAATGATGGCGGATTCCAAGCCTGGGCAAACAGGGTCCGAGCTGGTTGACAGAACTTTGCAATCCCATCCCGGCTTTAGGTGATCTGGACGTGATTCAGACAAGACACATCGCCTCTTGTGAATGACAGTGAGGTCTGCCGGTTACTGCGCTAACAGAACAGTGCGACTGAAGAAAAATTAGCATCAACTAACCATATTTCAGTATTATGGTCGATCAAGATAAAGTCGGGGAATGGTTGACTTTTTGAGAAAATGTATCAACCACTGGCTTATAATGTACCAGCCAGCCAATTCACAGTAGAAACCGACTACTGGATGCACACCGTCTATCCGTTTCGCTTCATTGATATTTTGTGACAGATATCTGCTAAAGAATCGAATTACCCATCAATTCTCATTGAGTTCAGATTTACTGGCATTGTTTTCTCCACGCAATAAAAGTTTCCGTGTATCACGCTACATAAATGTAAAGGTTGTTATTGTCTTAGTTGGCTTCAAACTCCGTTTCACATGCGTATAATGGCTTGATCTTCCTCTCACACAAATCTATAAACCGAACTCATATCACAGTCAACCTAAAACATCACGTGCGAGCTAAGATGCAACACTGTCCACGTGCATTTCTTGCTAACAAACTGTGTGACGGATTATACTCCCGAATAAGTAATAGCAGAGTATCCACTGATGCTCAGCGAATATTATTACATTGTTGCTGCGCATGCATACTCTGTTGAAAACATTTTTTCATGAACCGGAAGTCGGTTTATTCGCAAGTTTTCAGTGTTCTGTAGTCACTCGATTAGAGCAGACTTTATATATGGATCATATTTACTTCCTCATCAATCTTCATTTATGTGAAAGTTAGCGATTAGTTTAAATTTCGGTAGTCTGAAATGCGCAAGAAATTATGGTAGTCCGAATTAAGATAGCCGCGAAACATCTTGATTCATACTCCCTACCATGGTAATCGTATCGTATAATGGAGGTAGTGACATAGTTCAAGTGAACATAATATCACGCACAAAAGTATTATCAACTATGATTGTATGACGTACGTCAATTACGAAAACGTGCTTTTAACTGATTGGCTACTTGCCACCGTGAACATTTCACAGACCTTGGTTAATTAACTTGCTTGCTAAAGAAACTGCTGAGTTCGTAGGCGGTGTGGATGCGTTTGGATGTTTTTCCATGTTCCACCTACGTATGACTATGCCAAAAAATCTGAAGGCGGACTATCTGGGCACATGTCATAGGTCTGGACCTATTTGTTGGTCAACCATTGATCGCTTACTGTTAGTTAAACAAAAATCAATATTCAGACGTGTTAGGCAGTCGGGCAGGTGGCAGTTGTCAGGCTGTGTCACTGACCAATCGAGTGCTTTTCTATTGGGAACACACCTTTATTGTTAGCCAATCAGTTACCCAACTTATCCGTATTTATAAAGCACATCGAACAAAGATTACTAACCATTCAACCATTATTGGCTGAATCGATAAACAATTTTTCGAAATTTGGTTCTGCAACCAATGAGATCAAATATATGATATTCCTGTTAGACTATTTCGATGTTCAGTGTCTGTTGTACACATTTGTTGTTTTACACTATGTTAGGCGGTTACGAGGTTTCCATGATTCGTACCTATGCTGTCGTTTTGGTGACGTATTTGCTGCGCGTTTTTTGAAGGTATTTCAAACTCAGCATTTTTTTTGCTGCGTGGACTGCTTTGACTAGTATTAGTGTAACGCGTACACACTTCTGTGCCTTACGACAAAGTTCACCTCGCCTCAAAGGACACACTATCCCTCTCGCCACCTCTGTGAACGTCGGTTATCTTACAGGCCCTGCACGGTTAATGTAGTGGATGTAACGATCACCAGGTTACATTATTTGATATTACACCGACGTCGTCTACCTATCTAGTTCACATCTACAATGGAGATGATTCGTGTGCTGCGCAAACTCTTGCAGAAAATAAAATGTCGAATGACGACTGTGGACAGGTTCGTGCAGAAGACTTAAAACTGATGGCATCAAAGGTGATTGTGAACAGGAGACGGACAGAAAATTGTTATACTGAGGCTACAGCTTGAAGAATGAGGGCGTCTGAACAGAGTTAAGGAATGCAATTCAACAGCAGTACGTTTAAACAGACAAAAATAACTTAGGTAATAAAAATGACAACAATATTTTGGAAGAGACCCAAATGCGAAAAACATGAACTTCGGCTAGATTCGAACCAGCGACAGAAACAACATGCCCAGACGAGCAAATGCGCTACCGGCTGAGCTACGAAGTCAAGCCAGAAGCTCGGAAATTTTACACTCGAACCTAGTTACAAAAATAACTAACCGTGTCATATGGAATCCAGCAAATAATCCAAGAGACTGACTGCATTTGCCGCGTCTGTGTATGTCGTTTCTGCCGCTGGTTCAAATCCAGCTGAAGTTAAGATTTCTCACAAGTGGGTCTCTTCTAAATTATCAAATCCGCCAAATTACTCATTAGTAAAACACAATAACGATACGTACAGTTTAAAGCAGTTAAACGTCTACGGTAATTAGAACATAATTCAAAGTTTCCAACTACTTGGTACTGATGAGTTTTCATCTAATTTGTTCGTATTTATAGCTGTCTAGACGCAGTTTAATATCATTGGTTGTTAACTCTAGATGAAACATAATGACTACATCACACTGAATAATCATAGCATCAAACAACTGTGAAATTGTGCAATGTGCAATTTTCCGCTTTTCTTTATTTTTTAGGTGAAAGATCTCCAACTACACTCTGGTGCAACTGGTTATAAGTATGCTGGCGATTTTAGTTCTTGTAGTTTTCCTGGGAAAGACTAAGCAACAATTCTACCAAAACAGTTAAGCTAAAATGGTATATTAAACTCGACAAAATATCCAGATATGGTTTTTCTTTATGAATGAGAAAAACCAGTGAATTTTTATATCATTCAACTCCCATATCTACTGCACTAACAATGCTACTTACCTCTAAAACTGTTAAATATCGCGAAGGTTTACCTTCCAATGGTGTCGCTTGGTCACAGCGAGCTAACAATGAGTCGTCAAAAGTTCCATATTCACTTTTTCTAACCATCACTTAAAATGCCCAGTAAATCCCTCCACATCATATAAAACTATTAGTCACGGTTCATGTGTTACCAGATAGGTTTTACTATACCATAATTATGCTGACTAGACTTTTAGCACAGAAGTTTGTGGTGTTGCACCGCGTGTACAAACATCTCTCCATTTCAAATGGGTTCTATTCCACCGTATTCGTTGAGTTAACCGTTTCTCGTTAGTTCAACGCCTAAGACAAAGTTGTCAAAACGCTTCGATTCGTCCCACAAACTCCATAATAACCAAATGCACACACCATTGTAGTGTTGTGAGCCAAGAACACGGATGACACGAAGGCTGTTTATTTAGGAAACTAACACGGGTTAGGTGTCCAAACAAGACAAGAAACAAAAACACAACTGCATATGGCAGTCGTCCCAGAAGGTCCCGGCTGCCCCATACGCTAATGCTGATCTCCTTTGCGTAGCCAGAACTATCCCATGGCATACTGCACTACCGTGTTGGTGTGATGTTTCTTCCCGTTTTTCCTGCGGCTACTTTGACGGCAAAATCCATACTGTCGCCCCACTACTGAATAGCGATGGTGCGAGTAGTATGGAACGGTCGTTCGTCCTCATCACACTCCTCTCCACGCAAAGACTGTTCCAGCTGCAGTAACAGCCATTCAGGTTCTCTTCGTTTTCTCGATGATCTGCGTGTCGGCGTCGGTGATGCTGATACACCTGGTGTGCATACTCTTCTGATCAGAGTGTCATACCGTTTACAAAGCTGGCTTCCATGCACTCGACGTTCAGTCTTCTCATTCTTAATCAGATACACTGGACCACGGCGGTCCACCAGTACAGTAGTAACGGACAAGCCCTTAAAAGTGCTTGCGTACGTTATCTTTGCAACACCAAAAACAGTCATGATTTTAAAAGAACGCCAAACCTATATCGTTAGTTTATTTCCAATTTTTCATGATAGTGTTAACTCATTATTTGACAACGATGTTGTTATTGTTAAAGACTTTTTACAATAACCATGTCCAGTGATTGAATATTCACGCATCCAAAATGAATAAAGGAAACTGGTGTCTTTATCTTATGAATCTAGGATGGTGACTGTTATGAGTGTCGCACTCCCGCGCACCAAGAAACACTTTCTGGGGAAAGTAAACATGCTGCTTGTTGGAAAAGGGAACATTTCATTCTAATAAATCCGGCCGACTTGAGTTCAATATAACGAAGAAGGTAAAGCAATTTTGTTATAGTCCTCAAAACAATCATACGCGTAAGAATGATTGTAAGGTCCTATTGAAACAGTGTACAGTCTCCCCGGACGTAATCTATCGAGTGGCCTTCGATTGAAGCTTGTTGAGAAAGTTATGGTCGTACGATTATACAGAATCACACGATGAGATAGTTAGTAACGATTTCTAGATGTCTTCCGGACTAAAAGATAAGGAGAGAAAATGGACAGATCGATGTTACACCATCCGATATTTGCTGCTGTGCAACATCACGATTACATGCTAGCTGATACAGTGCCAAGTTGCTCAGGTGTAGACGAAAGTGAAACAGTGATTACTGTAACCCACAAGCTCTCGACTAACTGAATAACATGATAACCGTCATTAGGCCTGGACCTACAACCACGTTAAGAAAGACAATATGGGAAAGACCATATTCTAGGGAACATTAGTAAGTAAACGACTATTTTAAGGAGATCCATAAAATTTGTCAATTGTAATCAGTTGCCAGGACGAAACTCTAGATATCCTCAGTGTACCCATATTTGTAAAAGGTCATACCAGAAGAGTATCTTTCCCATATACCAGCGATCAGTTGACTTAATATGGTTGCAGAAACAACACTACCGTCGAATGGACTTCACATCAGATTCCGTAGTAGGGTATACATGAGAATTTAGTGTGCGGGGAAGATATGTGAAAACGGCTCACGAACGGATATATCTACTGACGAGGTGCGTGAACATTATCCAGCGTGATTCAACGGTATTGTGAATGAGACTGTTTCAAGTGCCACTGCTGTTCATTTAAACAACTCCAAACATTTAATTAGGAAGGACAATCCTGATTCACCGAGTACCTAAAACCCAAATAAGAGTGACAAATGTCCGAACGTTGGCCGCTGCCAAAGTAACTGAATAGTACCTGAAAGTACCTGAATAGACAACCTTAATCTCCAGGCCTACGGAAAGTGCAAGCAGTCGATGAACCTCCATTGGTATGTAATCACTCGAACTAATGATTTGGGACAGTCATTATGTACCTGTTAGAAATAATGTAATCTGTAACCTCTCCAGTGACCGCCTTTTTCACCATCATTAATGAAAACATCATCATTGCCATCTTTAACAACACTAGCCACCACCATCATCAAAAAATCTGAAGATCACCAACAGTATTGCGTCAGTGATTCACATAGATGTTTAACTATCAGGCAACCATGAGAATAAGTTCCGGTTTAGAGAGGCATTATGCATTTAACATGATTGGCTACATGAAGTGTCATACATGTCACTAAAAAAACAGGCGGGGGGGAAATTGTGCAGTACGTGGGATAGACAGGCGAAAAATGCTCAGGAAGGAAGTACGTTGCATCGGGGCATGCAAACGTGTACAGTTCCAGCGTTGTTGACTTCTACCCTTAGCCACAACAGACAGCGCTCCTAACCAAAGGTTTCATCGTCCTTCGGACTAAGGTCGTTGAGCCCGGAGCGCCATGTTGGAGTAACCTTAGACATCAGGGTTTTCATGCCCTGAATCCAAGTTACACATTAACTACCAGCCTACCGCTTTTATCTTAGCCCACAGTTTGCAAGCAAAACGAGATGTGGCCAGTAGTGAGTTGACATTCCGAAGATGTCTAAATCATCAAAGCTTGAGAAGAAACAATTATGCTCAGTGACTGACAAACTTTGCCCGTACCGAAATCATGTCGGCAAACTTCAGTACTGCCAGCAAGATGTTCCCATCATGTGCCATTAATTCTTCGGAATCACCGATGATTAGAAATAGGCACTCTGTGAGCAACTTTCGTGCGACTAAGTCAGGTTTCGCGGCCGTACAATAAGGCTATTCTGACTGTAACGTTGTGCCATCAGCCTTCCACGGAAGGGCCGACGTCATACCGGTGCAGTTACAAGTTAGCAACCGTCATATGACCTTTAGCTATACGATTTGTGATCACACCAGATAATCCGCTAACGCAACTCTCAAGGTTATAACAACTTATCGACTACGTTCGACGGTTCCTCATCAAGGGTGATAGCAAGCACCCAGTCCTCCCAGTCATGCAACACGTTGCAGTAAGAATATACATAAATTCTACCAGACGGATGAATTGAAGTCTCTAAGCTGTAGCGAGTCCCCTGTGAATCCTTGTACATTAGGCTGATCTCCCGCGTACTCAAATCTTATGCCCGGAAGTAGTCCCCCGCCATCGTATCCGTAGTTTGCCAGGAACCAGCAGAGTGAGTAGGTGTCGCCTGCCTGGATGGGGTCCTCCTGATCACTCAAATCGCTGGTTAAAAACGCTATCCGAGATGGCGGTGTGTCGCAGTTAATGACGTGCCTGCGTCCACGCCATCTTTGGTTCTTCCTCATGATCTTCTATTGATTTTTAAACTTCTTAGTGGCGTTGACTTCCAGAGTATTCCGTCTCGCTGTTGAGGTGAGCGGCGGCCCGAGCCACAGTACCTTTTGGTCAGGCTTATGGCCGTTATGATGACGATGGAAGCACATTTTATGTGGACTGCATCGGTCTTGCATAAATCTGCTTTACTTCTACAGGCGTGCACTGTTGAAGTAACGATTAGGGTTGAACAAAACAATTTGTTGTTACTATGGGTGCCTCGACGAACATTATTCACAGGCGTTATACTGACTACTCACCACACACCCACTCAACATTTATCACTTGTCTCTAGTTGTGAGGTGTATACATCCATGCAACTGAACACAATTCCATCGGACTCGGCATATTGGTTGGCAAGAATCAAAAGGAATGGAGACTGACTCGAATGTGGGAAGCGGACAGATCAGTCATGAGTTCGCAGCAGGAAGTTGGATGAATGACACGAGTACTCCCGCAATACAACCTGACTGCGGCTCAGGCCGTGTTCGAGCTACCACCTGGCAAACTAGAAGTGACTTGTTCTCTATTGATCACACAGTCAATCGTTGTAGGCAGAAAGCACACTAGGAGAACACTCATTCCAAACATAAGACAAGCGCTTTCGAAGTCGGACGAATGAATTGATGTAACATGTGGGGAATGGTGAGTGAGTGGACGGTGAACCATCGAAGAACGGTGGTCACCGAGACCTCCGAAACAACAGCAGATGGCTTTTCGAACTTACGTAAGGGGCAAATGGACGGTTAACTAGTGCAGTAAGCCTGAGTGCAGACAATGTAAGTAACGTGAAATGTGTCCACCGAATCAGTGCAGGGTGCGCTGCGAAGCACCAATTGTGTACGTCTTCAGCATCGAACCCGACGATGACGGAGCGAAATCCAATCAGAAGTCGTTGGCGTATGGACTAACTTTAACCAGGCTGTTTGTTCATGATGATCAGTTTTGCTTAAAAACCCCTCCCTAGCACAGCAGTCGATTGATGAACACTAACCGAATGGTGAACGGTTGCAAGTTTGGCCAGTCTTCTGTAGAAACGAACACCTGAGAAGAAATTTAAGTGTAGAAGTTCGAGGATTTAGATCATTGCAATGTGAACACCACCCACATTTGATCGCAGCCTTCCCAGTTAGATATGCCTTTCGGCTAGCCCGCTTCGACAGCCAGAGCGCAAACTCAGATGCGGACAAAGGATATGCAATTTTGATGAGCGAAACTTGAGTCTAGTGTTTCCTTTCGAAGTGGGCTAGCGGAAAGGCTTACATGAATGCGAAGGGTACTACCAAGTGTGAGTGGTGTTCAGCTTGGAATTTTAGTGTCGATAAGAGCATTTTAGGACGTATGCAAGAGATGATACCAATTTGGTATGTATCCGTTATGTCCAAATTCCTCCTAGCCTATCTGCCAAAATCTGGAGCAAAACCAACAGGTTACTTTTCATCTATTTAAACACAGTTACCATACCGATAGTTACGACACAACGAGTTTGGGTGGATACTATATTGTTTATCATGAAATGTAGTGGAATCCAAAAATAGCACATTTTCACTCAGAAATAAACAATACAAAATGAAATAGCAAAAACAAAACGCTCAAGTGTGAATATGGTATAATCGATGGCATATAGCAGTGAAGAGACTGACGACACACACATCAGAAGCCACCTGTAATTGTGAATCCAGGTGAATCTGTGCTGTTATTCCGTCTTAATTCAGCAGATTGCTTGCGACACTACAATTCGGCAATGACCTAGGACGCCTCCACGGTACCACATGATGCAGTAAGTGTGTAGTGAGTAGAGAAACCAGTGGCAGTAGCAGGCCGTAAGCATAACAAGTTGGAAAGTAAATCAATAGTCGAAATATGTCGGGTCATCAGTAGTTAGCACACCGTAACAATCATTCTGTACTAGCAACGATGCACACAGGGTGCACAGTGGTGGAACGTTAACTTCCACCCTTTGGTACTAGCCAATAAGCAATTGATTTTCCCCAAGCTGACGGAAATTATAACTGCTTCAATGTGAATTCGGTATGATGAGCCGTGCTTAGCCTGGTGAACTAACAAAAATCATCAGACTGCCTGATAATAACCGATAAACCATCGCTCAGGTGGTTCGACGTGTTGTTCTGAATCTGTTCAACAATCTCAACCCGACGACTTCAAACAGAGGTAGGGCCCGCTAGGTGTTGATTTGGATAACTGATTTACACATATCCAAAACACACTTAAGTTTGTAGCTGGTAGCCCAAGACCAGTAGGTTTTGCATTCCCTCAGTACCATATTAGAATGGGCAAACCGATTCACCATAACCTGAAGACGCACGTTGATCCCCCATCTTAACTGAATATTCCATCGGTGATTTCATATGTGTTTGGGGTCATCTGATAACGGGATGGAGCTCCGGATCTGCATCCGTCGTTTCGTCCAGTGAGTATAGGTCGTGAGGTATGATGTGAATAAATGCTGCTGGCTAACTTCCGGTGATCTAGGTGGACACCCCAAGTAGATATGTGTGCGTGGATAAACGCTTCGGATGGTGAGTTAGAACGCAGAAAACTACCGCTTGCATTCAAGTGTTTTTGATTACAGCAAGAAATAACAAAATTATCGTTTATGGAAAATTACACGGAATGATGAATCTTTCAGGTCTAAGTAGCTGAACACAACCCAGCTAGACAGGCATAAAATCGAGGCTGAACACAGACACAGTGAGAGGTGAACAGATAGAGTAAGTTCATCGGTCCACATCAACAAATTAGGAATAGCTATTGGAAGTTCCTGCCAGACGACGCTTCATGACGAATGGAGTTATACTTTAAAAAACGCCCGGATTTTCAAAACCCAACTCATGCCGATCGAATAAGACAAAAAACCACTTTGAGGGGGCCGTCTCAACGATCAATTCTCACTCTATACCCATCATCTGCATGACGAAAGCCACCGAGCGACTGTCAAGCATTGATTGTTTTGGCCAACTAAACCGGAGCAGACGGGGTTGAAGTCGACCCAATTAACAACAAACCCCAGCACTTCGGTTCGTTCCCAACACAACTTCGCAAATATTTTGAATGCCGAGTAATTGGTGCCCGGAACATGACGCGCGCAATGGGATACAGCTACTTGATGACACGGAGTATGATGCACAAAAAGTCTTTCCTTCAGTCAATCTACATTGCTACCATTGGGCTTGAAAGACAGACTACATGTTAATTCAACCTCTTGCATATGCAAGTTGGACGACAAAACATTTATCCAAACGGATCACAGGACATTGAAAAACATGATGAATCCAGAAACGCCGCAGTCTTCGCACATCTGATTTAGACGAATCACCGAGTTTATTCCACTCAGGTTTCTGTGCAGTTCACAAGCCTCCGGTGACCGTCCACCAAACTGGTCATCACAGGTTCTCCGATCATCATAGTCGAAAGCCACATCAATAATTACAAGCTAATTCGCAATTTTTCGTCATAATCGTGAGTGGACCTCCAAGTTACTCACGATCAACAACGGTGGTTCGCAGTGGTGACTACTTGGAACCGACCAAAGTTTTCAGTAGCGTGTTGAATTCAGTGAGCAATATAACCGTCGGAAGCTAATGAATAACCGCCGGATACAACCGTACGTCACTCTGCTGAAAATATCATGCTCTATGAACTCAACAGCTCTCGCACAACACTTATTTCATTAGTGAATATATTCTCCACTCTAAACTGGCAAACGTAATAAAAACATTTCTAACTCAAACCACACCAGGCTTTTCTGGTTTTCTAAATGATTTCAGTTACTACGAATCTGCATCACTCCAACGTATGCAACCATGGCGTATTTTCAAAACGAATGACTGCTGTTTCCTTCCTTCAACGCGATATAAACATTGCGAAAGGCTAATTTTGGAACGAACGGATAGATCTATACATCCAAGGCTGAGCAAACGAAAAAACAACGTGGAAAATCAGATAACCGCCGAGTTTGTATACACTTATCGTCGGTGACTCTCTGGCAGATGACAATTAGCTGAAGACGTCTACAAATATAGAACAGCAGGGAATCTGAAATAACTGTGTTCAAAAATGTATCGCAAACTAGACGTAGTTGATGTGTCGTTCAATATTTAACGGGCTAGGAGAGAATATCGATTTTTCGATTGTAGCCAATCACACTTGGACAAACGACCTTGGCATGGCGAACAAACCGCAAGGCAACCAAACTGATAACCGGTACAGAATCTTAGATCACGTGCTTTATTCCTATAATGAAATGGTTATGAAAATATATCCTTTGCACACGAAGGGCAAACAATGAGAAAGAAAAAATGGTGTGGTCTTTAATCAATCAGGCTGAGGCTTTTATTGCTATAAGAGATTTCGAAATTTTCATTGGTATATTTGCTAACAAAGAGTAGTACGGAGAAGAAGTACCGCTCGAAGCTAATACAATCTGTAGTATGTGAAATGGTCACGAAGCTGATGACTATCCAGACGGGATATATATATATATATATACATATATATATATATACATATATACATATATTATATAATATTATACACACAACGTACATATGTATAAATTTAGGGAAAATTCCAAGGTGAATGTTTTTCACACAATAACCAAGTGACTTCCTAAGTACCAGTGTCGTAACAAGAATACTCAAACAATAAAACAGAAAGCGTCTCAAAAGAAGATGTAGTAAAACGAGTGGGTTATGTCCCAATGCAGTGCAGTAATTAACGACTAGTAGACATTTTGACTGTGATTTAACAAGAATCCTTTCCGAACTGTACTAACAACAAATCCGGTCGCGATCACATAAAGCTAACGGAGTTAAAACAGCAATCATTCCCTTCGTGTGTATTGCTGTTGTGGGAAGGTTCAAGAGCTTCAATCTTGTACGACTTCCTGTTGGAAATTAAACAAATCAGCGACTGTGGACAGCAAGAGATACTCCGCACATGGTTGTAAATAATTAATAATGTGATGTTACTGAAATGTGAGGCAACAGCACCACAACTAATCCGCGTTTCAAATGCAAACCACCCTTTGCATTCCTAGCTTAAAACTACTAAACTAAAGCGCAGCCTTCGAATACGAAGGTAATGAAACAGATGAAGCCAAACGGCTTCTGCCATATGTAACTAAATCAATGACGCTTGCAGCGGTTAAGCTATTTTTGATGGGTAAAAGGAGAGGCAGTTTTGGGGTTTACTTGAATGTAATACACTGAATAAGACAACCCTTTTCAGTTGAGTACCATAAATCTTTTTATCGATGTGGAATCTAATATGAAGTTGTTTCTCCTTTCGGAAGAAAAGAACAAGCTATGACCCATCCTGGTAAACCAGAACCGATCAAGCTGCTTCAATATGTTCCAAAACTGAAAGGCTATGAACTATTGGGTAAGACAAGTATAACTGTTTTTCAAGCAGATTGTACGTTCTTCCGCTGAACGTTAAGTGACGCACGTATAACCAACGACGCCAAATACCACAATCAAGTCAAGAGGAAACGCAGAATTGAGTATTGTACGTTCTTCCGAAGCATGTTGAGTGACGCACGGTTTCCAGCGACTTGACTTGGTTCTGATATTTAGCGTCGTTGGTTAGACGTTCGTCACTCAATGTTCATCGGAAGAACGTAGACAGATGATGACAACGTGAACAGAACATAAAGTGCTGCTGAGTGCGCAAGGCGACGAAGAAGTCCGAAAAGCTACAGTGCAAGAAAAAAGGCTCCCTTCAAAAACGTCATGTAATACAATAGTGTAAAAAATTGACAAGATGGTGTTCACCGCTCAAGTTAAACAGACCGGACATGTACACTGGTTGGGTTTCGCCTCAAGACAAGGACATTAGGGAACGTCACATGTGAATGAACAAGCGTTTACAGTTAATCATAGACTGTCAGTGAAACAATCGTCCGTGAGAGAGTATTCAACTGAAGTTCCCTAAAGCACCTCGCATACAGACGTTGTTAGGTATCAAAACGCACCATTGGAGTATTCAACTACACCCGAACAGGCCAAAAAAGAATCAAACGCCGGGACGGAGACGATGAAGAACATACATTCCATGCAATATACAGACAAGATGTCAACTGGGGTTGGTCTGACAACAACCGGTTTCATGTAACACAACAAAAAACTGACTTGACAGCATGAGATAGCTTGTCATCAACAAAAAAGGAAACCTTGAGTTGTTGAAGTCATTTTATTTGCTCTCACATTAACCGTTTTCAGTGTGATGCGGCCTAACCATAAGTAAAACGTGAACTGAAAGCTCAGATATTTGCCTAGGAATGACACAGAATTGCCTAGTTGGTTAACTAAACAGTGATCAAGCCGCTCGATCTATTTCGAAGCAGTCCTATTCAACACAGTACTCACGGGAGGCAGTAATAAGAACTCGATGCCACACACTTCGAGGGATACTACCTATGGCACACAACAGTTCAAAAAGTATGCTACGATGTCTCGGCTGTTAGCAAGGGAGAGAGCGGTTCCGATCGAGATTGTTTGAAACAACACATCCTTAGGATCATTTGCATCCTACCTTTCTTAAAACATAAAGAACTATGAAAGCCTACCACACTGTTTGAGATTGGCAGCAATTGCGCAGTCAGGTGATTTATAGTAAGTCGGAAGACAACTAGAATCGCACCTTGAAAAAGAAATGAGATAGGATTCAACAATCATGGATTTTAACACAATGTTCTCTTCTTACCCAGGACATCGATGTGGCAGCAAATCAAACTGATCCTAAGGAGAAAAATGGATATGTAACTAGGTGAATATACCGCATGCGCACAGTAGATGATGAAAAGATAGAACCCAACAGGTTCGATATCTATTTGTTAACGGTTCACTTAAATATCGTTTAACCTTAATGTGCATCGAACATACAATCGTCACCACCCAGAGGACCGTCCCTATGTGATCTGACGCTTATTGGAGAACAGACGATTTCATTTCGGCCAGACTGACGACCAAGTGACGTTGTGTATTTTGACTCCTTTCATCCAACCAAAGTTCTGCGTGTGAAAAAGGGCTTGGAATATCATAGCTGATACGTCAACTCTTAATCAAGAAACACAATCTCAGCAGGAAGAAACAAGTTGTTAGAATGAGGTAGCCATGAACAAGAGAATCACCAGGTGGAAGATGAAATTGAGGAACATGATGTTGAAATTCAAATACAAATTCAAATTGAAAAGTAGGAGGTGCCCACATAAACCAAGAACGATAAAAGAATGATCGATACTAACATCAAAAGGCTATATGACATTTGGAGATAGCACACCAAGAGTGATAGTGAAAAGTGAACATCGCTTGGTTGAAACAGAAAGAGACAACAGCGATTTTATGGAGGAGCTTTGGTGGCTGTATTCGGTTCACATGAATCAGAACTACGCCTTTTCGAAATAGACGTCAACTGACGCAAGCACCTACTCTTACTGTCGAACAAATAGTGATAAAATGTGAACCACTCTTAATGCAGACAACTGATGGAAAGGAAAAAAAAACAAGATTATCTGTACCATTTAAAAAAACCGGATCAACATGAAATACCAAGATAACGTTTTCAGCCACATGAAGGTGCGAAAATTAGATCTCCTCACAAAGTCAGTATAACCATTTCAATACAGCGGCAGCACAAGTGGAAAAAGTATTTGGTAAAACAAATACAGGCATCTACTAGAATTGTTCAGAGCGGGAAGAGATTTGTGTAAATGATAAAGTGACTCCAGATATTTACCAGATCCATTTGGAGCTTTCTAAGATAGCAGGTGCACCAGAGCTCGGATGGTTGTAAAGCATGATACGGAATAGCTTTGGGAATTCTACGCATTCCATCAAAATACAAAAGGGTCTAAAGGTGACGCAGCAGATGAAGACATACATTTTAAAGCACCACACGATAATACCGACAGGCTAACAAAAAGGCGTACTCGTGACACTACCCGCCAAATGATGACTTGTAAGAAGTGTTTATGAAGCCCATATGGTTGGATAAAAAGGTGGACAGAGGAGGTTAGCAACAATTAACTGGCTATCATTCAATCCACGAAAAGCACGTAGTCGAAAGTGGCATTTTTATGTGTATCATGCCCAGAACAAATGAGATTGCCTGTTATTGCTTACTCATCTGCACCAACGGATTACGTGACCAATGCTGAATACTGCCCATTCACCCAGTGAAATCGGCTCAACAGAATGCCAACAAATCAGGCATGATAACCAAAATGTTATGACCGAGCGGAAATGCATCGATAAGCGACAGCTTTGCCACAGGAAGTAAAATAAAAGAGCACGTGTAGGAATTCAGCGATGGCACAGACAATCCTATGAACAGGGTGATTGTTATTCAGTTCATGCGTGGGCCACTACTATCAGGTCAAATGAGAGGAGTTGGTTAGTTTTTTTGGATCACATCAACCTTATCCAATCGAAGGATTCAGTGGATGATACATCGGGTTTCCCTGAACAACGGGTAATTCCAGAATTGACGGTATTCAGCAAATACCACTTAGGAGAGAGAGGCTGAGAGACGAATAAACATACGCAAAAGTACAGCGAGTCAAAAGCGAAGGCCTTGCCATTCATTATGTAGAGTCCGGGTCAACTGAACGACGTAAACTGACCCTAAGCATCTGATCTGTTCAGCGGATGTCAAATGCACACAAGATCTGTGCAGATTGGGCACCGGCAACCACTCTGTTCAGTAGCACTCAGCAGATTACATAAACAGCTAGAGATTATTTCCTAAATGAACTTTTCGTATTCCGTTCGAAAAGGTAAAAAAAGACTAGACCAGACTAGAACTGAAAACATCCTCACTGAATTTAACCCCAAGATACACAGACAACCGAGCACAAACGACAAACTTAGGTGTCTCTTAAACACAAGATTAACCGTCGAAATCAAGTTAAAACCGTATCAATTACAACAGCTTAGCGATTGATCTAGCCCATCCGGTAATCAAGGATAAAACTCTCAACAAAATGCATGGAAAATTAGCTGGACAGCTAAAACAGTGCGAAAGAAGACCATAAATGGCAAAAAAAGGTTTATTCCTCAGAGCGAATTGAAAGTGTGTACTCAGCGCGAAAAAGAAGCATGCGCTAGAGACAATGCAGAAAAGAGAACAGAGTGGCATGGAGCCGGCATCAGGGCGCCTTGCAATCATGCCACACAGCGCACATGGGCGCACACAGCCAAGCTAGAAAAAAAGTGAGGACTCAGAGCAGAAAAGAACGAGAAATGGAGCGTAGAGGAAAAAGAATGCAAACCAATGTGCGTCAACAGGTTTTCGTACGTATAACTATGGACATATCTGCTCCTTGCGGATGTACAACTTAGGGACTACAAATTGAGCCAGTGAACCAGTACCCACGTGTATACGTTAGAGAAGATCGATTGATTTCGGTGCAAGAGCTATGACTGTTCTGTGTCGGTCTGTCGGAGAAATAAAATTGGTACTCAAATTGGTGTTCACTGTTCAATCCTCACTGTGATTCACAAATTGATAGCACACTGAATAAGTGGGATAGGACGAAGGCACACGCTGCAAGCGTGTCAACAGAAGCGAATCAGTGACAAATCAGGTATACGAAACCCCATGCACACAAACACAAGAAGAGGGAACGAGAGCGCACGAGAACAATGAGCAGATTGATTACATCGAACAGAAGCGTTGACCATTCGGGCGTAACACATAGTTTGTGAAGAAAGACATTAGGAGAAGTGGGACAGCACATAGGGACCAAATAGTCTCATGTTCAGCTCCACAAAAAAGTTATGTAGTGTTACCATTTGAAGACAGGTCGAAGTATAACGTTTGCGACCATACGGCAAAGAGCATTAAATGGTTCGCGGAGCCGCCTTTTCATTTTGTAGACTGCCGTGTTTGTCAACAGTGGGACTGACATGCGCTTCAAGCTAGGTAATGATGGTGGTCATGAATTTGTCACAGTGAAGGGATGAGTAAAAAACCCTTTTGAATCACTTTGGATGTTAATGAGATGCAACTTGGGAAAGAATACGATCGGGATGAAGGTGTGCTGTGGGACTATATAATGAGCAAACGATAAGTAAGAGAGGTTAGAATGCGTAACAGCATCAAGTCTGAACAAACGTGTGCGCATGCATGAATGGGCGCATCGGGGATGAGATGACCGTTGACTGTAATTAGGGACCACTGATGACCGAGATTAGCAGTCTGCTTTAGGCATGTATGAACAAACAGACTCTCATGAGTGAGGACAGACAGAGTAAAACAATTATGATCACGGTAATCGACAAAGTGGCTCGGAACAACCAGTAGGTCAGATAGGTGAAGTACAAAAATATTTAAAGCAGATGACAAAACAATCGAAATCTCATGACCAAATTGTAGGGCAAACAGTTGAGAGTGAGAAGAAAGACAGAAGGAAGAAGATGTATGCGGGTTTAAGTAGTGAACTGATGCTAGAAGAACGAATACCATCCAGTTGCCGATCACCACCACCGACTACCGTGAACACAGACAACAGCCGATACGAACACATGGACAAAGCCAGGTAAAAGCAGATGGCGAGCCTTCTAGGAGAGTGGGCGTAAAAGCAATCGCAGTTATATCAAATTTGGTGTGTACAAATGATGAAGCAACTATCACCGACCGAACATAACGGAATCCACAGAATTGGAGTCAAGCTGCAGTGAGGCACAGAAAGCCGACTGTTCGAGAGATGAAGTGTGTAAGGTCTTGGACAGAAATCGTGATTTGATCAAAAAAGAAAAACGAGTAGATCCGGATCGACCACTTAGCAAATGACTGCAAGATAAAGCCCAACGAGAAACCGAACCACACAGGTCATTCGATCAAGGACAAACCGAAGTGACAGCATCGTGAAAATGGCATTTACAATCCTGGAGCTCGGAGGTAGATGGGACTGACAATAAACAAGTGAATAGGCAGAATAAATAGTACCAGTGATAATCACGGAAATGTCACTGTTGCAAGCAATCACATCCTCGCCAACTAAATGAGAAATTCTGTACAGCGAGGTCATAAAACAAAACCATACGGGAAACCTATTTCGGAAATTGGGTGGACACCAAAACTATGGGGCTGGCGCAATCGCAACAGACAAAACGAGCTGTATCTAGTTTGTAAACATTTTGGAGCATTACAGCGTTGTGCAAACACTGCGTGAATGTATTTGTGCGTGCGAAGTGTTTACGTATAGACAAAGCGAAGTGATGGCCAGACGTGGAAAGAGCCCTCATCAAATTCAAATGGTCAGTGTAGCACCTTAAAAAGGCATTTATGGCACCAAGATGAAGGAGAAAGAGGCGGATAAAGACAACATTTCAGAGTCTCAAGCTACTGGCAATCTTTGTGGCAATGTTCTTATAGGCAACAGCCGTTCCCGCAATTCTTTTGAAGCGAATCCCATTCATGGACAGTCGAGGTAGCTTGCAAACCTCCATTTCCCATTGAACACTCGAATCTGTGTTTGGATCACCGTGCTTGCATATTAGTAGAAAACGTTCGTGTTGTGAGAATTCACAATTGTTCATAAGCAGTACATCTTTGATTGCTTTAATCATATCATTAGGTGGCATATGACTTGTTGTTCTCATGGACCAAGTAAACCGCAGACTACGAGGCTTGGATTGATCGTCCCCATTGTCCAGGTCCGCATAAGGAGTGACCGATTTCGATCCGGTCTGTGATATTGGAGAGGCATCACCCGAACTACCACCCGGAGTAGAGTTCTCAGATGGTCCGTGTGTGATCGGTGTGGTGAAACTGACCGAACTGACATCGTTCTGGACAAAGTTCGGGGCAACTATGGCGGATGAATCAGCGACAGACAGGGGCAAGTGTGCGCGCCCACTTTCCTCAGGACCCCCAGGGACCGCTGGGTTTGGTCCCTCAGGTACTCCAGACAACGTTGATAGAGCATTACCGGTCACCCCAGTTGGACCACTGTCGAAAGGAAAACAAACAAAACAAACAGAATAATGCAAACAGTTACGGTTTCAGCTTTGCACTGCCAGGTTTCTTTTGCCATGTGACATAATGGGCCACAAGTGTACCCAATGCTGTCAGACTGTCCAAGTATGAACGGCGACAGTCAAGTTAAACGAAGTTCGAAACTGCAATTATACGATTGGTGTTCTACGTCATAACTAATGCGTTATTTCCAGTTTTACATACTAGCTTTTAGGATGACATTTAGAAATGCATGAACAGAACAGGGCATATCGTTAGCCCGTATAACTAAAAGTGTCTAGGTATGACAAACAACAATAGCTGTTCTCACCGTCGGCCGATTTTTGAAGTTAGCGATTTGAAAAACGTGAATCCGGCTGTTCCACCCGTCTGATTTGCGTTAGGTGTGCTCAATTCACTCATGTTAATACATCGGGAAGCAACCGATGCAGTCGTGTTAGGAGAATGTAGTTGATAGTCCAAATGGGGCTGATTCGTTGAATGAATGGTTCGTCGATCTGGCGTCAATCTGGTAAAGCCAGAAGCGCCCTGAAGGGGGGGATTAGGAAGGTTCCCGGATTCAGGAGCTCCACCGTTGTTTCCATAGGCGGAAGTATTAAGCCCGTCGCGAGCACGAATGCCTCCGGTCACAGTAGCGTTGATGGCGCGCCGACCAGTCTGTGCTGCAGAGTGAGTAGCGGGACCGCTTCTGAATACAAACGAGTAAGGAAACAGGCAAGCATTGCAGACCAAAATCCTTTGGACAAAACAACATAAAAAGTAGAAAAACAGTGCTTGTTAACTGAACACTAAAACACGATGAAAAGCAGTCAGATCACCTGTCCACACAAAAACGCCATTCCAAGGAAAGATGGTTAAAGAAAACTGACAAAATGTCCGAAATTAATGGGTGGCTGTAGTTAGAAAGCGCCATACGACGAGACGTATTGTATTAGAGTAAAAAAAGACTATACAGTAGGGTTGCAATGAAAAGTATTCCCCTGTGAACAAACAATCACGTGAGGAAAAATAAGAGCGAAGGCGGAAGATAGTGTACGATATTGATAACGAAAGTCATACCACTGCAGAAGGTTACTAAGAAATAATGAAAACAGTAACAACAAAACAGATTTTCGGCTTTTACTCACAAGGCAATACTGGGCTAGATGGTGCCGTCAAATTGTCTGAGAGTAAAACAGGTACAGTCTAGATAAATGGAGTTCGAATACACAACCACGGGATTGGAAGTCGATGGTGTTATCACTAACCAATCACTACCAAGCCACAAAAAGTGATTCTGATCAACAGGTCCACTTAATACAAACCGGAAGAACAAGCTGTTAAGCTGATTAGAATGCCAACGTGGCGTTATTAAACTCGTATCCCAGCGCTCTTTTATAAATGATACACTATCGAAAAGCACTTAAAACAAAGAGTAGCTTCCAGAAAGTGATCAAAACATCAGCACTGATCTACGGACTGCATTGAGTCTCAGATAAACGGCATTAATAACTCATAAACGTGCTATTATCTATGAATTTTGGCATCTACAATTCCAATAGTACGTTGTGTGGCAACAACCACAAAGCCGGCCGGGTACTTCCGGTTAATTCTGATCATTAAACACATAGTACCTATGATAACTTACCACAGAACTTAAACCGTAAAGAAAAAAGACAATCCGCCAATCGATACGCATGAACTAAATGGACCTAACAACTGCACGCAGTATGCGTGCACACAACCACCGAAGGTGCATTGATTACATAGGTATTGATTTAGGCAAGCGAGCGAAAGTATCGATTTCGCGCGTGGTTGACCTGACGACTAATTGGTTAACTGGATCGTAGTCTGAAAACCGGATTGGTTAGCACAAACATCCACGAGTACATTCAGAACAATTGACAAAGAATAGAACGAAGAGTGATAATACAGGTTAAACAGACGAAGTGTGAAAAAAATCACACAATTTCAGGCAAGAAACGCAAGATCGGAACAACACAATCGATGCTGACAGAAACGAAGGAAATGACAGAGTAAAAAAGCGGTAAAGACGGAATTGTCTGTTTATGTCATAAGCTGCACTTTATTGATTTGAACCAAACAAGTCACACTAATCTGTATATTAGTATTGGAGACATACATGGCCCAAAGAAACAACCACCTAAGTGACAAGACACCAATTTTCATACCACATAACAGTAATGACTTTGCCACCACAAACATTCACACAAAATAAGCCCCGAAAACGAACGAAAATGTTCTCGATATCGTCATTCAAAACAACATTGAAAAGCCAGATTAACACAGACTAGACTAAAGACCAGAAATGTGTAATTTACAAGCTTTGGTGTTTCACTGGTGTCAGCTCGCCACCAATTCGGATGAAGCCAATCTTCAGCTTTCAAATGCTCCGGCATCCTCGTGGACACCGGGAAGTTAATACCCAATCATAAAAACATCCACAAACAGGGGACTGTAAACTAACAGGCACCCGAGACGGGCAATTGCACTGGATGTAGTGCTCACTAAAAGCTGATGCTTTGAGACATGACGAAGTTGCTCACCAAAAGAAAACATAAAGACAGTGGAAACACACAAATCATATTTCAAACAAGTAATACAGAATGCTGGACCTCCAGAACGTGGGAACACCAGCCGGACAGTTCGCGAGTCACTCAGGTCTTACCGATTACCGAGAGATATTAAGAGAGGGCGGTTTTGAAGATCAAGAAGCCTACAGATTTTGGACAACCATATTAACTTTCGCCTACAAAATGCAAGCTGTAACAACGTCTACTTCGAATGACAGAGTGGTGGTCACTCTGGATAGTTAAACCTCATTCGAGACAATATGCCGATTACAAGCCTCAGGATACTGCATCACAGTCTTGCAGCTTGTGCTTCTGAGCTTAAAAAACAAAGAAGCACTGTTTGTAACAACGTAAAAAAAGAGTACTCTGCAAGTTTCTGAAAGCAAAAATCGACACACAGTGTGTGACTGGATCTTAAACACGATAAATAAAGTCAATCATACGCGAGTGGTTAGCAGAACAAACATTCGATTGTAATATTCACAAACCGTTAACAAACACAATCGTGCAATAAACACGGGTACAAGATGTCTTCAATGACAACGAACAAGATGAACATCGACACGGTGACTGGGGGTGAAGACAACTACTACAGCGTAACATAAGCCATCGGCGGAATCTGGAACATCAAGGACTCCAATTACATGTAACCCCAAAGCTGGTTCCACAACAGAGGCAAAACTGGGTAATTCATTTGACAGAAGAGTTGCCTGGTCAACCCATACTATCTATGAGAAATACAATTTCAACGGTCAACTGTGGCATTGAAGGATTCCCATGTGAACTGTTTGAGAAATATTGCTTGGGCAATCAATCTCCTGGAATATTTGGTGGATTCCATATGAAACAAGAGGTTGGGCGGGTAACTGAGTCAAAATGTGAAATTTCTAAGTTCCAAGAGTGACTGCGTAGCTCGGCTTGTAGAGCACTAGCCGCGTTTGAGATTGCTGTTTCTGTCGCTGGTTTGAATCCAGCCGAAACCCGGATCTTTCGCAAACGACTCTCCTCGAAACCATATTTTACTGATGAGCGAACTAAGTCGTAAGGCATCATTCGATCTCCGTGGTCTCAAAATGGCATCTAGAAACACTTTCAAAGAACCACCTAATGAACCAGCACAGATAGAAACAAAATAAGACACAGTTACAAGCTCAATCGTAGGAAAAATACATAGACGTGACAGAACTTCAAAACAGAGTTCACTTGGGCGTCCCTCAATAAAAGAGAATGGCATATTCTCATTTCCAAAACAAAGAAATTAACTGACACGGGTAAAATAAAGAGAACGACTCAGTATCTCCAGTTACAAGTTAGGAAACCGCGTATATAAAAATAACAATGAAAATACCGCGAGCACAGCCTGCGAACACTGGAGGTAAAAAGACCACACCTATGTTAGTAATGTATCAAATTATTGGTAACTAGATGAGAGCCATCAGTTAGGATTAACACGCGTTCACCCTTAGGTTTGGAAGGAAAAGTGTATCCACTACACAAGTGGACGAATAACGTGTGAGTTGCGGAGAAAGCGTATGGATGAATTAGCACTGTGAAAATGAACGTTGAAAATGCGGGAAAACATAAAAGACACAGATGAGTGGGGCATGAGAAAATGTCACTGCAAAGATGCTGCGCGATTTAGGTGTAAAAACAACGGTGCAGTTACTGTGCTCGTGAATACACACGGGAAAGAAGCAGGCATGTCAGCTGAGGAACAACCGAGTGAGAGGACCAAAACAGACGTGTGCAAATAAGTGTTTTTTTCAGTGTGTGCAAACAGTATTTCCTACCGAAGTGAACCGTAGGCGAAATCAAGTCGATTGAACGCCGAAACTGAGGCCTCGTCGGAACTGCATCAGAGCAGAATGGGGAATATGATTGAGGACAGATCACGAACAGCAGGGGTGTCGCAGAATTTAAAAAGGCATGCAATATCTGAAGAAAATCGCACGTAGACACGCCAAATGTATCGGATATTGTGAAATGATCGAATCATGTTTATGTAGAACAAAACACGTAGGCATGCAAAACTCAGCTGGTTAAACACTCGTTAAGATTAACGTTAGCGAGTCTTACAGTTTAACCGTTTCAATAGTGTTCGCGACCTTAGGAGTTGATGAGCCGAACACGATAACTACATCTTAAACATGAAAACCGGCGTCAGGGTCACAGAACCAGTGGGAAAGAATGAAAAACAAATTATAATGTACGGAAGCTCCTCAACTTTAAGCTTTATGGTGACTACAACCGGGAGAGCAGTGTTACAGAAATTGAACAGGTTTGAACAGAAGTGAAATTCGAAGAAATATCAGTTTCTTTGTATGACATTACAAATGTTGAGAGGCGACACACAAACAATTTTGTGTCGACAAACCTAAAGACATTCACCTGACTGGTGTCTCAGACACTAAGGGCGTCAATCTGAGTGCAAACAGGCGACAAGAACAGCAAAACATCTATGTATGCTGCAGGTATCTTGAACGGGACGCGGACGAAAACGGCCCACAATTGCAGAGCGCCGGTTTATGCTTGAGTAACCTTTCTGAACAAATAGCTACCGTAACCAGATATCAAAACTTTAGAAACAATCAACGGCAAGAATGACGAAAGACACGTACCCTGTTCGGCTAGAGGAATTTGAGTTGCCGCCGTGTGGTGTGTAAGACGCATGTGAACCACCACCCATTACATCGCCACCGGGTCCTCGAGCCGATGAGACGGTCGACGAATTACCTGAACTACCGCTCCCGGTAGCACTTCCGCTACTACCGGGGAGTCCCATTGTGGCAGAACGCTCTAAAATGAGAGTATGGTGTCCGGAAGGTCCACCAGATGTTGGCGCTAAATTGAACCCGTGATGGGCTTTTGATGTTCTTGTGGTCATAGGGACGGGAGCAGGAGTGACGTGACTACAAGGACAAAAATGACTAAGTATGAAGATCGGCAGCAAATCTTGTATATGACAATAAGTGGGAATTCATCAATCGTTTCCGTAATATGACATCTAAACAGGTATATCAACTGAACACTTCGTGTGGATTTAAAACGACAAAATGACCAACTTATAACGGTGATTAACTCAAGTAACAGAAAATTGTTATTACGCGCAGTTCATTGATGCGAAACAGGTGAAAAGTTGCTTGAAAATGGTAGACATTCGTAGAACCGCAGTAGAAAGTACGAACTTTGATTCTAAGGTCACATGATTCACAAAATGAAGTTAAGAGCAACTAACGAACTGTTTGACATATATTGGGAATAGAGGCAATGCGCATTAAATAATGACTTAACATAAGGTAAACAGGGAAACAAGCACAGAACAGAGCTATCCAGGACATATGCACCTCACGTGCGATTCAAGGTACTCGAAGACTGAGGTTTAACATATGGGGAGTAACAAGACATTTCTCTCATTAAATAACAATTCTTGTCAACTAATGATGAATAGGTGGTGGGAACAAAATGTACGAAAATACACCCAACTATGTGCCAGCTATTAAACTAAGGTCAGTGCATGATCGCGGAACACGAAGAAGAAAAGTCGAACCGAATTCAATCTCACATAATGTGAACGAACAACAACGAGCACCATTCCTCGCGCAAGAAAATGTGAATTGATGAAAAATCCAAGTAGCTTGTTAAGCTCAACGAAGAAAAATACTGAATAGTGTGTGCACGTTGAAGAATAAAAGAAGAGCAACAAACATCCATATAAAACACAAACAAATATTCGGACTGAAGAGATGATTACACAACATGAACAGCTCTAGTCAGAAGGACGGGAATTACTTGCCTGCGGATTTCGTGCGTGGGCAAACGACCAGAACCGTTGGGGGCAGGTTGACCATTGCTTCCTGTGCCCAGTGAAACTTTATCAGCATTTCCGATCACGGAGGTTCCACCGGTATTGAGGCCAGTAACCGCAATAGAATTCCGTGCACCGGGGGCGTCCAGAGCGACGCCCGTAGTACCACTACCGGCTCCACTCATGCCGGCGCGACAAGTCGCTACGATCGAGCGGCGGTTTGCATCCGAAAACTGAGATACTGTACCAGCCATGCTATCGTGTGCGAACGTTTTATTGCGGCGAGCTGTACGTTGAAGGTAGGTACCAAACAGAGGATAACCAGACGATAGCATATATTGTGGACCAGCATTACCAAAAGTGAATTCCGTTTCCAATGCTAATGATACACGACGATTAGTAAGGAGGAACAAAAAATGAGATTAAAATATATAGAGCGAGACATGTAGTGACGCCCCCAAGCAGTCGTACGATGTTTAGTGATGATGATGATGACGTTTAGTCGGTATATTAAACAATTTTGTAAACAGTACTAGAATAAATGTGAAACAGAGCAGTGCAATATGGACATCAAATTATTTTAGAACCTTATTTATCTATGAGGTTGCCGAACATTTAGGAAGCAAACTATGTCAATGGTATATTCACAACAGATACCGCATGTAAACAGAAAGAAACTTTCTTTCAACCAAAAGTGGAAACACTATGGCTACGAGATACGATTTAAACTAGTAACCGATACACCCGACAGTCCACTATCATGTGACATTGTGAACTGATGGTCGGGATAATGGAAAACTGTTAAATCCCAGAAGTGAGATAATCGGGACAGCAAGGTTAATAGTCCATGTCGCACTCACAAGGTCGTACATACGTGCGAACGCTCAGAACTGCGCAGTAATTTAATAAAGACAGGAAGATCGAGTGCTTCGTCTCACTACTGCATTGAAATCACCTACCTCTATATCAAGCCTGTTAGCGCTTCGATCTAACTGCTTGCCAAATCAAATACAACAATTCCAGTTTCGATCTCGTGGGCAATTACTGTTGACCACCAAAGAGTGATTACCTTGATTTCTGAGTAAACATCTAACGAAAACCAGTGACCGACTATGCCCAGACACTTCCAACTTAAAATCCACTTCTTACAGAATGTAAGAAGCGATCGATTTTTCGCTTTCTCACCATAGAGTGCATGTTGGGCGAAGTGAAGGCTAAATGTAGTCAGTGCTCAAATACAAATTAAATCAGTAAAAAAAATGGAATTCGAACGTGTGAGCTTATGACTAGTAGACAGGGTCACTAGTGCGCACACAACTCCAAACAGAGCTTAAGTCACAAAAAAGAAACTGCCACCACCGGCTTTTCTTGTTTCGAACCGGCATATTGTTCGCAAAGCAATTTGTGGAACTGGCACGTTTGACCTTAACAGACAAAAAAATTCCAGCGATACTATGAGAAAGTTTACTCATAATATCCGAGAAACCAGGTGTTTCTCGAAAAGATCCGCACCAGAAAAGTTATGCTAACATACAGGCAGCATGACAGTGTGTTAACAGGACAAAGGCTTGGGCAAACATGAACAGCGATAATTGCTAACGAATCGGACATGAACAATAGCGTAACCAGTATCAACCATGAATTGTACGAAGTGATCAGGAACCTTTATTTTAAAGCTGAGTTGGTTGTAACGCTTTCATTCGGAATGTGCAAAAGGAAGGTGGTGGGAATGAAACAATTCGAAGGACAAATATACACACGACAGACTATCGCAGTAAGTAAATTTGATATAAACATAACTAGTGTTCATGGGGAGAACCACGAATTGCTTAATCTGACGTATGGACAGCATGCATTATATTTGTAGCCAGTGTACACAACTGAGAGACAAAAAATCCAATGCTGGTTTGGTTTGTAACATTGGTTGAAGATTACACCATAACCAAGCGCGGCTAATTATACGTAACCCAGAAAAGATGTGCGACAAGCATGATTCGCCCAGTTCCAGTCGAAACACCGCACATACAATAATAAGGGTTTGCAGGCAAAGTTGTGACAAACTGAAAATAAGCTTGATCGGAGCCTAAACTACAACCGGTTTGCTCCTGTCTCTGTACGCGCACAATTATAAATCGGATTCACATAAACACTTCCATCCTCAGATCCCAATAATACAACGTAGAGTGAGCACTAACACACCACTGAATTTGAGGGAAACGATGAGGGGTTTCTGAACCCTCCCCCCCAAACTTCTGAATCTACTATAAAGGGACTTGAATTAGCGACACAACGAACAGTTCTGGGAAAGAATAGGTCTATAATTATGCTCACCAACACACGGGCACTCAAGCGCAAGCAAACAATCGATAAGCGTGACTCGCAAAAAGATGACTAAAAGGAATGCGAACTAGACAATGTAACTGAACAAACGTATGTGAAACGAAACAAAACATCACTAGCATCAGAGCTCGTACACGGCGACGTTCTGGAAGACTGGTTTGAACTTGGAGATGGTGTGTTCAAGGTCTTCCGCTGACCCGCTGTTACAGGCCTTGCGGAACCACCGGCATCCATACTAGATCGTTGACCAGCTATGTTCGGATACGCTGTCAAACCACCACCGCCAACAACCGGAGGGGCCACCGAATCTGAGGGGAGTTGATTACCGGCAGTTGCTCGTAAAAGTGCTACCAAGCGGTTGGCTTCAGCTCGGTTAGGTCGGTCTGAGGCGCGAACATGCTCCGTTCTGGTCATTCGGCTGGAGACTGCCGTGGATGTGAGACCGCCAGCAGTAAAGTTAAGGGCGGTGTTATTGAAAGTACTTGTTTGATGAGCATCGGTTGGTGAAAGTTCTGAAGAGGCGGCAGTAGAAACCGTCGAACTTTCCGAAGCAGAAACATGGGCTGTGAAAGAAGACAAGAATGTAGAAGGGAGATCGAGAACGGAAAGATATTCAGCGTAAAATGGGGAAATCATTAAAATTTAGTCTATGAAAGAAGAGGTCAACAATGCGCTGAATTAGTATCAGAGTACTTATATATAACAAGTACGCTTTACATGAGGATCAATGAAACAAAACCAACATCATTCCCGAATTTTACATTACAATGTGTAAACTACTAAGCAGCATGTCATTTCGTATGGACAGACCAAGGTTAGAATCCCTCAAACCTGAAAAAGGAGCTATTGCTGCGGCTCAAACTAACCACATTCCAACTGGCAATCGAGGCTATTGTATACAAAGCAGTTTCACAACTTATGAGACTGTGAACAGTATGAGCCACAATCCACTGAATTCATCCTGTCGAGCATACTATAAATGCTTTAGACAAAAACGATAGATAATTCAACTGGTAATTCATAAGCCTCAAACTCGTTAAAACTCTCATGATACGCCGTCACAACTGGATGCGTCATAAAGATGAACACTGATACTCAGTGTTCATCTTTATGACGCATCCAAACAGCATTTGAATCTCACATACTTTAAGGAAGCCCTACCCGCCAGTTTACGGTGAGGAGGATACGTTCTATTAACGAGAGAAAATAATCGAGGTTCGGAGGCAAAATCATGTTGGCGAGTCATCGAAAGTCCATTTCAAAGGTCCAAGGAATCACAGTGTAGCGAAAGAGTACGTGCGAACCATCATGATGTCAGCTGGCCCTCATACTGATCCTGGAATCGTGTAGTTTAGTGCCCAAATGCACCTAACGTTTTGAAAAACCCTTTAATGACACTTATTTCCACCCTAACCCATACAAACAGAATTTGATATCCTGTATTCCGCTTAAAGGAGGCACGAACCGACGCATGTCACATACGCTACACTTCGCCCCATCATCCTACGGAGAGGTACCCTCGAGGCTATAATACTCAATCCGGACGAACGCGAGCAATCACATCCACATAACCCATGAAACACTCCACACAATGGACAGGGAGCAGCTTTCTATCTCCCCTTTTTAAAACATTCGATCAACAGTCACACACGTATTCTGTCGAAGGATGTGGTAGCTCACTCGATTCACAATTTTCATCAGTTTATATCACAATTGTTGAATTATCCATTTACTGTCCTTCAACTTCAGTTATCCTACATTTGTCTTAGCAACGCAAGCTCACATGACCAATAGCCAACGAACAGTCTAAAAACTAATCAAGAATTTCTGGATTTTATACCTATTACTTATAGACAACTTGTTAGACGTACAATAACGAGATTTACTTCGTTTGAGGCCATCGTTCGTCCCTAAACGCTAACTGGAGCTGCATGACTGAAATTGAGCAGTACCTAGAGTGTAAAATCTCCTGAGCTGAGCACATGCGTCAACTATGAGAATACTAATATCCGGTGGTCAGAACGTTTAACGAGAGTCCAGTCAGCCGCCCATCTGGGAATTCCGAGCAGCTGGCCCAGTCGATCAGAGGTATAAGCAGGATGTAGGCTAGACAAACTGGAGGTACTGATGGAGAGCTCCTATAAATTCTGCAACAATAAATAGAATGCAAGGTGGAGAATAAAGAACAACAGTTTGTCAGTCATTCGCGCGGCTTGCTTGCCATCTTGTCAGTTCGTGGACGATTATGCGTCAAGTGGAACTGAAGTACCAAGGAAGACCTTTTTTAAACACCACAAAGCACAGCTCTTCGGTACTTTCAAGGACGAGGCTCTGTATTATTTCGTCTTATCACTGATATTTTCAAATGAGTGGAAATCAAAGATAGCGTCCAAATTTTCAAGAAGAGGGACGTCTGCAATGATTACATTTTGGGAATCCGCCAAGCGTTAAAACATGACCACGCCTACAAAAGGCTGATAACCTTAAAGAGATATTCGGACGGTTGACAAGACAGTAATCAAGAAACAATACTAGCAGAAAGAGAGGTAAAGTCGAACTTCTTAAAATGCGTTATCGACATACGACGGACAGAATGCAAATGTATGAAGAATCCCTATCATTCGTCGACGTCACAAGTTGCGTGTGAATGAGGTACCTGACCACAATTTTCCTGATCAAATGTCATTAAAACACTCTGAAGAGCACTTCGGTTGATCATTGACATGAATATACTCTGCAAGAGCAGACCTGCCGGCGTCAACCAGTATTCTGTGAACAATCACGTTCTCAAGTGAAAACAGCCAGTTTACCATCCATGCACATGCGTACAGTGTCAAAGACTACGTTGTTTTAGTGGCCAGGCTCTCGAGATCTGTTCGTTTTTACGTCATTTTGCTAGCGACTAATTTATGAAACAACGAGTGGCCCGTAAGGCACTGATCCAGCATTAGCTTTGTACAGCTATTCCTCATGGTTGACCATCGATCGTCTGTTGTAAGTGGAGACGCTTTGAAAAGGATGAGACGTAACAACGTGTGGACAGCGTCATCACAATCTGAAACACCACATAAACTCTAAACGATGATAACTAATGGCTTTCGTATGCACACCGCTTCCTCAAATTGCATGGTGCCATTTCAAGATCAACGGGAAACCGTCACCGTACAAGCCCCGATTATAAGGTGGTCAAGGAGCATACGTGAGTGGTTTTGATCGCTACAATGGATTGTCTGACGAGACCAGTAGTTGGATAGTCAAAGTATAGGTGGGACTTATGAATTTCAGCCATCCATGATGCCAGTGTGACATCAGTCCTTAGTCAAAGTGCACAACGTACAACGCGTCAATGAGTGGCCAAAAAAAGTGGTTTCATCGAACAGATGAAGTATTAAAGCCGTCTGTTTGCGACTAATACGGCTTCGATAGCATTCCATGAGCGATGAAACCGTCGCATAAATAACACGACCATACAATGAAGTGATTCAACAACAGACAGGTCTAGTATGCTGATAGGTGGTTTGATCTGGAAACAGGACTCGGTAGCTTCAACACACATGGTGAGCGCTGATCTACTGCTTAACAAGTTGTACACTTCTGCACAGTCGAAAGCGACAATTCAGTGGTCAAGATGACATTAATTGGAGAAATGAAGAGCTCGATGTCAAATTTCGACTCAGTAGGGCGTTACTGACTTTCTCGTTGAAACTACTCCTACAAGACTTTCAGAAATGATGCATAATCCGGATTAACAGCGCTTTTACCGAGAGTTCTTGTGTGTTTTGATACACCCTGTTGGTTGAAGCTTCACTCATCGAGTTCTGTAATATAAACATGAATAAATATACACATCACGCTCTTAACCACACGCGATTACATCGCACTAGCCAACAAAACCCAGAGAGAGATCTGAAGAGGTCAGTTTAACCCTGATACTAACGTACAGTGAACATAAAACAATCGACTGTGCGAGACGGAGCGTGACATCAAGAGTATAAGAAACATACATACTACCCAACATGACCGGGACCTGTTATTGCAACACTGCTATAAGGAGTCCGGAAAAACAGCAAAAACTTAGACGCATGCCCCAGATATGTTGGACGATGAATGGTTACACTCCACCACCTAGGTGTGCAACCGGTAGGAAAGCGAATTACCAACGTACCAGGTCGGCTATTAGCGAAATGAGCATCGTTTGATTTGGACGAAGAACCGGAAACGGAGTTTGTGGTAGCCGCGGTCGTCGTAGGTGGCGTTGTGCTGATCGAACGTGGCGCAGATTTGCCAGCTTGTGAGGCGTTTGCCGTGATATGAGATGGGGGATTAGTGGCGTTCACGGATGGTCCTGAAAGACCATCATCGCCACTAGCAGCATTGGATACGACCTCAGGGGGAGTCATGCCACTAACATGACCGTGGTTAACAGATCCACCAGTGGCAGTGACCAAAGTGCCAGTAGTTGTTTGAGCTGAAGATAACAGATGACCTCCTTGTCTGAAACAAAAAACAGAACCTAGCGAAGATGTATCACACAAGTGTCTGGAGTGAAACACAAGCTTGTGGCAACAATAGAACTAAAAATGAGAACTAATCTGAGAGAGCCGTGGAATTCACGGAAAACGCATGAGCAGGAATGCTGACAAACCAAGCCTAAGTAAAAAAATACAAGTAGGACTTCAACTACTGTATATTACGGTACTTAACCAAAACATGTTAGACTATGTGTACCACTGCGATATTGGCGAATTGCCCACATATATTGAAATCATATGCTGACAACGGAAAGTCAGTATCGGTACCACTGAAACCAAGTCTTGATACGACAATCAAACACCGAGGAGAGCAACTGAAGTTGAAAGTATCCACTTACCGCAATGAAAGGCTGGACCCATCACGTGGGTTACTTTCCAGTGACGAACGACGCCTGCCGAGTAGCAAGTAGGTAGCCATTACATCGTCAAAGTTGCCCTGTTTTAAGGATCGCAAAATTTCATCGCGACTAAATCCCATGTTCACCATAATCTCGATACGAACAGGATCGGTATAATCCGGTTCGGGCTCGACGTATGGATACAGAATGTTGTCCTCATAGCCCGTGTTTATCCAGCGGTCTTTCATGACAGCCTGATTTTGGAAAAAGCAGGAAAAAGCCATGCAACCGTCAGTTTGTACGCTGTTAAGTTTTAAAAACATCAATCGGGAACTGTCAATGATCCATACTTTCACGGTGACATGACCATAAGAGTAGGCCGATTCGGATTATAAGAGTTCAAACCTCCGTTCCTTATTCAATGAATCTTTTTACCAGGTTGATATGGCTCTCAATAGAGAATATTCACAACTGAATGATTTTCATATTAACTAACTAACTAATGACGTTGACTTCGATGTCACCAAACTTACTGGGCGCGTTTACACAAATTAGTCATGTGTGGCAATAGATTGGTCAAACGAATGCAAAAAAAGCTGCATGAGATGGATCATTTTTCTTCTATCCAATTAGGACTGCTCTGTTTTCGAACATGTACTGTCGAAACAGATTCCATTACAGATTTAAAGTAAGTCAAAATCAAAACGTGGAGAAGAAACGAACTTTCAGCGTGTGGTTCGAAAATACAAAACAGCAATGTCAAGAGTTATAGGTGTTCACAGGAGAACCATGAAATACCGCATATTACTGGCGATCGTAATTCATTATTATACAACACTACTCGGAGAACAAGAAAGTCAGTTACCCGGAAAAAGACAAAAGGCCAATGATAATTAAATAGAGAAAAATATCCACGACATTATTTCGGATAACAGAAGTTTAGGAGTTCTGGCGTACGCACTGAAAATCAGAACTTTCTGCAGAAATCACAAAAAAACAAAGGTTCCCCGAACGAACTGTTCAATAAATTAGTCTGGTATGACTATATAAAAGTAACCAAAAGAGTTATTGATCCAAAAAAAGCAAGGGGCAAGGTGATTGGGTAGAAGTTTTACACACCTTTGCTATGGTTAGGAAAATAAACAAAGTAGGTCTTCGGCAGTCAATGCTAAACAGGGCGGGTTAGTGGGACCGGGACAAATTGTCAACAATCGAGGCGGACGCAATCCGATTATGTTACCCGGATTTGTTTGATCAGAAACAGTTCGCCTAAACACTGGAGCTTCCATGACCAAACACAGTCGTTCAACCGTGAAACACTTTATTCTCGTTCAACTAGCCCAACACGATTAACATTGGCTATCGAAGGCCCCTTTTCCGAACCAATGCGGGGCCGTATTAACCTTACGCACATTGGTGTGTCCTTCAAAACAGGTTTATTGGTATAATAACTTACAAGTTTCACTAAAGTTAAGCATAATGTATTCCTCATTGGAGTGTGTCCTCTCATTTCCGGTCTTATCGATATCGTTCATTTCGTGGGCACTGGGTATAAGCATATAATAAGACATCTTTCGGAGATAAGAAAGACACTCAGAGCAAGAGAGGTAGAGGAGGACAGTTAGTATTGAGTACAAATTCCATCAGTAGCTTACAACGATCTGTCTGGTTGAGCATGGTTTTGGCCTCATTCTTGCACGTTGTTTTTTTGACATTATGAAGAGACAGGTTTCGGTTAACGCCAACAACACTATAGCAGAATGGTCAAAAGTCTGTCAGTTCACATTAACCACAAGGATCTCCGTAAATAAAATGAAAATAACTGTCAATATTCTAGTAACACCACATTCCTGGGCAGCATACATTACATGGAAGCCTTTTATAAATGTTTCCACTGCAAATAAACAGTACTACTGATAAATAATTTTGCTTCACAATCAACAGTGATCACTAAGGCCATGAGTCACCGGAGTAAATGAAACTCCAAGGAGGATCACGGGCAAAAAAGATTGTTTCGGTCTTCAGTTGCTGGCCAACTTTGACAAATAGGTCGCGAACGTTTCACCACCAGACGAGATGACGTCATCAATGCGTGAGAAAATATAGAAGTGAGCGTTGTGGTTAAGACTATATTCGACTCGGCAAGCTGATCGCCCACGTAAAAACAGCAACGCGTCGATCTATGAACAGAATGAATGAGCATTCAGCACCGAGTGTCGTGTCCGGTTAGGGGCTTTCGAAACTTTCGGCGTGCAGCCCGATTGGACAGTTAACACTGTGTGCCTTCGAGATATAACGCAGTCCATGACTAGCTACATAACTGATAAGTTAAATAAGTAGTAACTTTAGGAAAAGCAATATTGGGCTTATTTATCCAATTCCCGTAAAATACATCGGATATGTACAGTCCGTACACTGTACAACAGAGTTTACAGTTCAGCGTTTGTTGGCATTCGTACAACCTGAGACTACAAGATGTAATACGTACGTTACTTGTGTTATGATTATTCACGGTTGTGTGTGAGCTGAGATACTGCCATGGCGCCAGACCTAGACAGGAGAACGATTAGGGAAACTGCCATGCTGATGACACCTTACATTCGCTTACAGTTCGGCTGTTTGTTTGCAAGGTGTAGGCGCCTTGATGTTGTATGTTTGAATATAGACGTAGCTATTTTTAGTAGCTAGGTCCATTTCCCTTCTTCTTTCCTTCCTTCTCATAAAGGTTTTTCTCCTTTTTTCCTTTCGTGGTTGTGTGGCAGCATCAGTGTGAACCACTGATATATTGCTGTCTATGATGATGAATACGTACGTTAGACTGACTAACTAAATAGCCTTCCTATTAGTGCCACTTGGCCGGAAGCCAAGGGTAGTGCGACTGTCGGCTGATTTGACGTAGCTTTCGTGTGTCTCTATCAAATTTCCATTAAAGATGTTGAAAAGTGATGAACGCAACGGAGCGTTTCATTGTGAGCTTATTGTGTGCGCATCGGTAATCGTGATCATGTGTGCGCCATGTGGTACGAACAAAACCTCAATACACAAAAAAACGATTTGGTCTACTGCATTTCAAAATTCAACAAACGTAGTCACGTCACCAGTCTCAATTATTTTCAGGCTGCCGACTCTAGGGCTTAGGCAACCTGACAGTACTATCCAGACCACGCGTGGACTGACATGTCACAGCAAACACTATGTGTGTAATCTAAGTACATATGAAAGGAAAACTACAACGCGGTGATCGATTAATGACAAGTGATATGTGCTACCTATAGCTTTCCTGATGCCAGTGATACGCCCTACGTTGTCACAAGCATGCAACCCGCAGTAGATAAGAGATAAAACGGGAGCGCCCGCACTTGTTACGTTTGTCAGATGACTTTCGCATGTGCTGTTAATACCCACAAAGATGGAAATAACTGCTGAATCTCGGAACATATTCGAGATATTTAGTAAACTAAAATATGGCTAAATGTTTGGACCTGGAGACCTTAGATACCGAGCAAATTCGAAAATGAAGTCATTGTCTGATGAATGTACACACCAAGGGAAGACGATTTACAGTTACGAAAATGTTTAACTTACATCTAATCCCGGAAAGATGAATAATTTTTTATTTATTACAGGCTAACCGGTGTTTTCTAGGTCAAAAATATAGCTGGAGGCTGTGAAAAGGGACGAGGAACAACGGATGATTATCAATCAGGCTCAATCATCCCTAGATAATTCCACATCCTACTCCAACCGGAAACGTTAACCAGGTTCTGAACTTTTGGTTCAAACTTAGACACGATAAGTTCCTTTTCTCGTTGTATGCTCACGACCTATCTGAGCTCAAGAAGATATTCTTCTTAGGGTGATGACGATTTTGACCGTGTCCACTGCATTATGCACAACCGTAACGTGAGTTGGGATACCAGTATTGACTTGATGTCACTGTTTTCCACTAGGTGTCAGAAAACAATGCTGTGCAGGATGCTACTAAGCAATCTGTTACTAACCAAAGCTCACTTTGCACTTGACTATGTTCCGAAAGACATCGATCACTAGATCATACCAAGATGACCAACCGTAAAACATCTTTATATTAAACGTTTATTTGATCAGTTAACATCAAAACTTGCTGCACCCAAGTGTGACGTCGTACACAGTGCTACCAGGCGTCTAAAACCTGCTTACACTCCTAAAAGTAAACAAACGTCGTAGCGTTGATCCATCAGTAAACGGAGGTCGATCTATTCGATTCCAGCAACCAAGTAACAAACACAAACGGCTCTTCCAAGAAAATGTGAAGCCTCTTTACCAATCTTGCTTCAGTTCAGTCTTTCAACTACTGTGAGGCCTGTAAGAATTCCCCACACTTCACGACTCATTCCACCATTATGCATCACTTTTAGCCAGTGTTATTCAGTTGCATAAACTCACTACTGTTCGAAAAAACGGTTGTATACGGGATGTCTACCAGGCTTACTTGTCATGCCAGCTTTGCCACAATTAAGCTGTTTGAAAGGAATTGGAGAGACTACTGTCCAAACAACTCACCATATTTGGCAGCCAACACAACTCATTAATTTTACAGAAGTATCTCATAATTACTGGTAAATGGTTAACTAGGGTTGAAAATTCATCTGTTATGTACAAGTTGCTTCACTAAGCCTGAAAAATTCATAGTGTTAAACGATCACAAGCTATCGAGCTTGCAACCAGCACACACACTTAAAAACGCCGGAAAATAAGTAAGCTAAACTGAGTGATCAGCTGACGCAGCACAGCTTTGCCGAATGTCACGGAGAGTATTCGGTAGTCGTTGGGCAAGTTACTCTAATTAAAGACCATTCAAAATAACCGGTGTGCTCTAACGCCGACTATAGATGTCGTAACAACTGAAGCATTTTCGGTCAGTCTTCTACTATAAAGTAGCTGTGTCCAACTCGTAGCAGGGGGATCGGATATCAGTTAACGGGAAAATGTCATTGAATTCACATAAGTTACATATGTACACATCATTTGCACGTGTTTTACAGGTTGAAAATTCACCAGTTCAGATTGGGTACAGAAATTTGTTGCTTTTTCCTCTTCTATTATTTGTAAATTATCCACTAAGATGGGTTTACACATGCTTTACAAAATGGATAGAATTCTTACGTATATGTACGTTTCATTATCGGTAACTTCACAATCCGTATGATGCTAAGAACCATACACTAATTTAACTTCGTCGACAAATGAATGAATGCACGGTGGGTAGGTATGAGATTGCGATGTACAGACCATATGAAATACAACTTAATTTTAGTATGGACGTTTTAATACTTTCCGACTAGCACTTGGATCATAATTTGTGAACGTTTATTGAATGATTAGGTCAACTGTTCATCGCATTTCAGCCGGCCGCCTTTTTGTTAGTTTTCATTCCACAACATACGAAGTCGTCACTTCATGGCTATCGAAAAACTGCTGAGCTTGTATCCAGTATTCATTAAGAAATACTGACAATCGTGTAGAAAAGATGCGGAATATCTGTTCTGAAACTGTCTGGAATATTAACCGTATAGCATGTATCAGTGAACCTACATCTACCTATCCGAACACAGTGCGCCCAAACGAGTCTACTCTGAATCGTTGACGGTAGGATGAACGGCTCATGAATAACTTTTCTACGATTTTAATGCCGTTAATGTCAGTGACTTTCTGCCCCGGTGTTTGCAAACAAACTTAGTGACTGTTGAGAACAATGCGAATTTCCCATTAACACATGTTTGAAACACTGGGTTCCCTTTAACCACTTCATTTGTGACTGATGAGAGTAAATTAACACATGTGCCGTGGGAGGAAAGTGGTTAAAGTAATGATTAAAAAAACATGCAATACGACCGTATCAATTACCGAAAGAAATAAAACAGCTGCAAAACACTTCACATTACGTTGCCCTGTGGGATAGCTACGTACGACGTAAAATACGGCTAAATACCATTCACCGGTGGGTCAGAAAAAGGCCCAATTTCCTCTTTAGTTTTCCCACCTTGACAGTGTGATTTTGATTCACAACATTCAGAGAAACAGTATGTGTACCAGAAATATTCGGACGAAAACCACAAGTATCAAAATCATTTGACATGATATGTAAAGTTGGCCATTAACTTTGTGGGCACTTCGACACCAGTTATTGAAACGGCAACCAAGTCCATATGAGCAACATGAACTTGGAAACCAAAAGTATTTCGCCGACCTAAACTGGCGGTAACAGATCAGAGGAAACTTAGTTGAACGAAAAAATCACTGAATTCGCGCCCGTATAAATAAAAGCCAGAGGCTTTGGTTGGGAACCCAAATCGTTCTTTTCAGGTGTGAATGTCCTGGCAGTACTTCTGCCTATAGGTAATCATGGATATTCACATCACTAATTAAATATCGCATCAGCCGTCTCGCAGTAAATGCGGGATGGCTCCATCTGTTGCACACACAAACGTGGATAGGCGAAACCATGCTACCGATTACTCTTCCGTTACTGTCCGACCCAAGTTAGTCCTTAGGTCTCTTCCGACAGACAGTTTTAGCAAGGTCGCATTCACTACGCCCTCGGGCTAGACAAGCACATCACTGCCAAGTGAGTCAGACTCTTGAGTCATTGCCTCCAGGTGGGGTCCCCCAAGAAAACCCCATATCCTGTTGTCTCGCAGGTCAGACTTTTGAGTGAGAGACTCGGGGTTGGGTCCCTCAATTAAACCCTCATCCGCGGCATAAACGACCGGGAAGTATCAGAAGTTATCGTTCTCTCGAAAGTGCTATTACATACTGATCTCGGCTTACTCCTAGTGTTTTACCCTCTATTTCTTCTGTCTTCCATATGCCTTCGGGCGATAACTGTTTTCTGAGGCCAAGACAACTGGTAAACATTGGCGCCTTCCATGTTCGCACTCTCCGACAAGTCGGACAGCAATGTGGCAGTTTGCCGACGCGTATTCCGGAATGCTCTGGATGCGCGATCAAGTGGTCAACTAATCACGGTACACAGCTTGCGATGGTTGAGTCACGTACTTCGTATGCCATCTGATCGTTTACCGTACCGAGTGTCATATATTGAGACCACCAACAGTTGGGTGAAACCACATGGTGGTTAAGCAACAACGTGGTCACGAAATATGAAAACCTTGACTGCTCCACTGAGCAGAGTGGGTAGGTGTCGCCTGCCTGGATGGGGTCCTCGTGACCACTCAAACGGCTGGTTGGAGACGCTATCTGAGATGGTGGTGTGTCGCAGTCAATGGCGTATCTGTATCCATACCGTTTCTAGGTCTTACGCTCAGTCTTGTTTTAATAATGCTCAACCTTCTTAATAACGTTTTCTTCTAGGATATTCCACGTCATTGTTGAGGTGAGCGGCGGCCCGAACCACAGTACCTTTTCGTCAGGCTCATGGCTGTGATGATGATTTAGCAACTACTCTACGGATATCATAGCACACAGTTAAGGATATTAACACAGTCCAGGTATACTCCATCTCTTATCGCCAATCTCCGATTCCCATCGGCTTTACCGAGGTCCAGAATGCGACTCAACATATGTGCATTCGAAACACAGAGATATCTCTAGAGCTGTTAGATATTAGAAGGAATATTTATCATGACATTTCATATAATAAATTAAAAGGGGAAATCTATAGGAAGTAGAAACGTGGCCTGATCGGCGATCGTGAGACTTGGCAAATTCAGAAAGTTAACGAAGTAGATACCGATTTTGCATTAGGGAAAACGAACACTCTTTTACTACTAATTCGGTGTGTTCGTTTGTCAGCAAAGCTATTGATGAGGCAACAGGCACGTTCATCCACCATAAACGAAGAAAGGTTGAATGTTGGGTAGAACACGTTAGGACCAATTTAGATTACTTGGTACTTCCACTGTGTTACTGACACAAACTTACCCTGGTCGGTAGTTTCAGAACCACCTACCAAGACTGAAAAACATGAGTGGATTAGCCTGACCGCTCGTAACCAGGATTTTGGCTTCCGTTATGTTTCAATGACCCATTGCAGCTCGAGAGGCAGACAGTATGGACACAGGGTTTCGTTCTGAAAGAGGATGTATTTCATTCCTCGCCAAATTCTGGAGCAGCGTCACGTGTACCACCGGCCAATAATTGCCGTTTCTATTGACTATAAAAATGCGCTTTAATAAGTCAGCCGATCTGTACTTCAAGGTCACTTAGACGCGGATATACCAAACAAGTAAGTGAACACAGTGTAAGGCACTTTTTTCCCATACGTTAGGTCAGGTTAGAGTTTACGGTAAACTGTACGACAGTTTCAGCATCAACAGCGATGTACGTCAACGCTGTTCACTTTCACCACTTTTGTTTAATTGTGTAAGATGGAATAATGGAAAAATGTCTGCGGTATCCACAAGGTGCCAGCGTGGATCTCCTACCTGGTGAAAGCCTGACTGACCCTAGATATACTGACGACAAGGTCATCATCATCATCATAGACAGCAATACATCAGTGGTTCACACTGACGCTTAACTGCCACACAACGACAAGGTGCGGTTGCTTAGCAATTTTCGAACGGCATAAACAATAATGAACGCTATTTCGCGCGTTGCTAACTATTTCCGAATCCACTTTGAAGCTTCAAGGTACTTCTACAAGACTACTGTGATTACGAAGACTTACTGATAGATAATGAATCTATGGGAGCTGTTGACCAGTTTGTGTATCTAGTGTCGTATCAGCAGCGATGGGAATAGAGAAGACAAAATGGAAGCCTGCACTTCCAGCGCTAGGACGATATCCCCAAATCTAGGGCATCTTTCTGAATCCTAACGGTCGCCTATATAAGGTCACTGTGAAGGATGTGCTACACTACATCTGCCAAAAATAACCACTTGGAGTAGATGGTATCTGACTTGTAGTATTTAACCGTTACTGTTCGCGTTCGACCACTAGCATTGCGTGGCCCAAACAAGATAAGCAACAAAGAGGTTTGGAAGCAGTGATTTAGCAGTGACTGCCAATCGAGTTCCGCAGCTCACTTTTTAGGTTTGCATAGATGAATAGACTGCACTAGGAAAGCCAGCTAGTCAGTCGACACACCGAGCACTTTTTCTGGTGTCAAGAACGGCTGGCGTAAGGTGTGAGACGGACAGACGACGAGCTGACTGGAAGACATGAAGTCGTTCACCAAGGAGTTGGCCACTTTAAATCGGGTTTGTCTCCCAGCCTGGGAGTCTCGCGACTCGCAAGGTCGGTGGTTGGAGACTCTAAATGAAATAGTGGCTATTTTGGCTCAGTAAACCGAATGCTGACGTTGTTTGTTAGGTAAGTACAACTAACGAAGCCAGACGGTAGAAAAAAGTAAGGGATCTACCTTGCTGACGACGCCTAGCTTTGATTTATAGGGCGGTTGCATGTTTGCAAAATTCGGACAACTCAATGTGTGAGTATGAACATAGTCGTTTTTGGTAGCTGATCCCGTCCCCCTTTCCCCTCCATCTTCCCTAGTTAGGGTTTACTGTTTTCTTCCTGATTGCGTGAAAGTTAAACGTAGTGTGAATCGATGACATACTGTTGCCTCTGATGACGATGATGCGTCGTTTAAATATAATTTTAAAAAAATACATGTTTGTACAAACAAGTGAAATCAAAATCCTTTTTTTCCAATCGTGCAGAATGACGTAGACAGCCCAATTAAAATCGAAAGACTGGATGAGCGATCAGTTGTAAGTGAAGACAGCCTAAACTAAAGTTATCGGGAAATGATGCATAAAAACAAGCAAGGAGCAAACATGGGTAAAGAGAACAGACCGCCAGTCTCCTTTTTGTAGATTACCTACTACAAACGTGGTAGACAACAAGTCTGTGCACTACTAAGAGTGGCTTGGACCTCGCACAGAGAACCATTAAATAGGTAATATTTCATACTGTCTTTGAAGAGGAAATCTTACCCGTTGTCTTCGCTTAGTGACAGTATTTCAACTACTGAAATGAGAGGACGACAGTTGATGTCCGGGTAATGTCCACTGAGTTAACCCCCCATCCACCGATTCGAGCAACCAGGGAATGTCCTGTCCACACAGCTGACTGAGTGTTAAAACAAGAATCAACTAAGACAAAAAAAAACATCAGATGCGAACAACACCAAAGGAAACCAATCAGCGTACCGGAAGTTCGAGAACGTAAAATAAAACTGTGTTCAAAGCTGCTCACCTCAAGACTAAGTCTTTTAGCAGGATTGAGAACAAGCATTTTTTTCAGTAAACATTCACAGTCGGTGGACATGTAGAATGGAATGCGGTATTTGCCCCGGAGAACACGCTCGCGTAATTCACGGAGATTCTGGCCATCGAATGGAAGTGAACCACTGACTAGGGTGTACAAAATTACACCCAGCGACCAGACATCCACCTCTGGACCATCGTACTTCTTGCCCTATGAAAAACGACGGTTAAACGTTAGACAAATCAAGTATACCACACAGATAACGTTCAAAGATATACAGAGAATACAAGAACGGATATTAATGCCTTTCTTTTGAGATTCTTTGTGTAGTTCACAAGCCATGGTCACTTTCGACGCTGAATGAAACATTGCAGCATCTATGCTCAGACCAAGATTTCAACGAGCATTGTCACAAATCGGATCTCAATAATCAAAAGTTAACCTGGGAAACAAATATCGATTGTGCTATCTCCACTGTTAATCCGAAACGAAATAAAATGTACGGTTGACGGTTATTTCACTAACAGCACAGTTAGGCAGTCAGCTGTTAAGATAACTAGGTGAGTGAACTGACGCTTCCGGTTCCTAACTCCACAGCTTAAACTAGGAAACACCAGTTGCTAAGTATCGGTTTTCATATAGACTGAACATCACTCAATTGATCACAACTGTCGCACTCCCATAGACTTTCCACTCTACTCCCGGCAGCGGCAAGGATATACACTACTGACGAGCTCTAATGAGAGTGGGAGAAACACAATAACCAGACATTTCCGGAAGATTACTTATCAATTTACCTCTTTTAATGCCATGTATCTGAATAATTTTTATGATAAGAGGATTATAACGGCAGTGAGAACCTTGCACACTTGGAAAGAATGTCAAAAGTGTACGCATGTGGTAACCAAATATATTCCTTCAAAACTAACCGTCTTAGTCACTCTTAGTGAATTAAACTCAACATCCCAAGAAAATGACAAAATATACACCAGGAATAACACTGTCAACGCATCAACTGATGTTTAAGCTACACAGGCTGTGAAAAACATACCCATTTTTATCTATAAAGCACAGCGTAAAAGACAAGACGTAACCGCATCTAACTGTTGATACCAAACAATAATCATTCACAATGAAGAATTGGTGGAATGAGTAACGCAACGATAGTGCAATCTGGAACTCATTAATATATGGTTTAGGTCGTCATCCACAGGGTCGAAAACAGAAAAAACGGAGGAATAATATCACCAAACAGTGTGGGGAATTATAGCGAGCATCAGTATTGTGTAACTCCGCATAAACATAGGTACACATATGGATAGAAGAATTCGTTTCCGGATTTGCTTTTTGCAGTGACTGAAGCTAAGCGAGGCTTGTGTACTTACGCGGTTTGCACTTCACTAGTTATGGTTCCACCCACATACCCAGTATTCAGCGTAAAACCAAAGGAATAAAACCGGGTGAAGTGTGGGTGGAGGCCATTGCAGCCCATTTGATCAAAACTCATCAGTCAGACTGTAGGCTGCCGAAAGAATTAAAAGTTTATCTCTCGGGAAAAAACACGAATTCATTACTGGGAAGGTCTAGGGAGAAAATATTGAGAATGAAGGCAGGAGGCTCTGGGAAGAGGTAAATAATGGTGTATTTTTGCAGGACAAATAAAACCCAATACTAACCAAACCTTCAAGATAAAATATGTCGGCAAAATAGGGTAGCAGGCAAATTTCTAGGACGGATTACGTAATTAAAAGAGTTGTTGGTTAATACTTGCATAGGTATGCGTATATAGATTTGTTTACAGTATGCCTGTTGACGAGAAAAAAAACAGTCCAGAGAAAGGAGAAGCGCCTCTTTCGTGAGTGTGCTTTTTCTTAAGGCAGGATGGTGAGTGTAATCCTACGAAATTCGATTGGTGTGAATATGACGCAATAGGTAGGAAAAGTTACTTTGTCAGAACGGCCAAAATAAAAGTGCGTTCATGACTAATGCTGGGAACTCAGTCAGGCTGTTACTAGTATCTTAAAGTAGTACAGACCTATCAAAAGAAGGTATAATACTGAGTGGTTACGTCCTGTAGTTGGTGTTGCGAGCACGCGAACATCGTACGATGATTGAGGTGAGGAAAAACAATATTCACAGGCCGTTCGCACTAGAAGATAGAGATAAAAGCCTGCACCATCCAGTGATAACTACCATATACCAATAGGATTGCAGGCGGACTGGGACACTGTCAGGACGCTCAGGTTTGGACATTAGTCACATAAACATAAACTGAGCTCAGGAACCCCTAACCAACAGGACGACAGTGTATGCATCGTCTTATTTAGACTCAAGATTAACTAAATAAGGGCAATGTGAGGAAGAATACATTTTCAGGGAACATCATTCAGTTCTGTTTTGGGAATCTCAAAAAGTGAGTCAAGCGTAGTTTACCTATTTCTGTTATTTGGTTGATGAGCCTATAGTTTACATTACAACTGTTTTATCTGAACCAATAAGTACCGATAATTCCAAATCTGAAGACAAAAACCGTAGCATTCCTCTGCGCATTCAAATTCGCAAAACGTAGTGTCCAAAAAAACGTCGCTCACATTTCGTAACGACCAACTGGCAAGCGATCGTTGGGTGTGATTCAATTCACAAGATTATTGCTGAATAAGCACCAAACCAGGTTGTCTGAAGACTATGTATAAGCAATTATGTAACTTGGTGATCAGCCCTGAGGTCCAGTTTGACAAGACAATCGGACTGCCTATTCCCTAAACAGACAGACAAACTTAAGTTCTTCATATACTTCTGGGAAGTTTGATTGTTCGATGTGGATGCCTCCTGAAAGAACCCTCGCACTTCGTATAAGTGTTACATTTCTTTGGGATTCTTTCTGAGAGGAGTACTGTATACTTAAAAAGATATATGGTAAAAACACATTAATCATATAAACAAACATGCGTAATACAAGTAAAGAGATCGAATTTATCGATAACTGCATTGATTCACAACAGAAGGAAGTATATACTGCATCAGATCATAGATAAATACCTGAAACAGTTCCGGAGCAGCATACGGTGGACTGCCGCAAAACGTGTCCAGTTTAGTTCCAGGACTGAATTCGTTGGAAAATCCAAAATCAGCCAATTTTATGTTCAAATCAGAATCCAGTAGCAAATTTTCCGCTTTCAAATCTCGATGTATGATGTGTTTCTGATGACAATATTGCACCGCTGAGACTATCTGGCGAAATTTAGAACGCGCTTCCTTCTCCTTCATACGGCCATGGGCGACAAGATAGTCGAAAACCTCTCCTGCGTGGAATAAACAGCATCAACAAAGAAACAGTTAGCAGATGCCAAGGTTACGTTTTCAGTTTGTATAGCACAATAGGGATTGACGTCCTGTGACATACTGGGTTATGGGTTATTTCCATATTGTCTAGTTTATCGTGTTATGACCTGAGGATACAACACCGTCTATATCTGGATACAGAAACTTTGGTTTTATATTTTCACTAGATTATCCGGAACTTGAGTAAAAACATGTCCGATAAATGGGAAGAGATATAAAAACAATCAGGGGGGGGCGTGAGATAAGAGGAGTCTAAAGAGGGATCGTTATCATCGACTGTTCCTGAAGTTTCTCTACGGTTTCCAATGCCAACTCAAATCAGGTCAGGTACTGACTTGAAGGATTCAGACGAGTGAAAATGCACATGGAGATTTACCGAAGACGTACGGGATAAGATCATAGAAACTGGCTTCAATGTAATCGTTGAAGTAGACCATGGAGGAAAGTCAGATTGATTTATTAATAAGCCTGATGAAAGCCATTCACAAAAGACAAACAAAACATGCATTCCAAAAATAAACACAGCGGGAAGGCTGGAACGTTATTCTGAAAGTTGAATAGTCGAGTTTGGAGGAATGCAACACGGCTGAAAGTCAAAATATACATGTAAAATAAACATTACTAAACCCGGCGCCAAAGTGTACTTAAGCCACTGTAACAAAACGGTGTTTCAGTGGAGGTGAAAACTTCTCCAATGTAACTGGTTCTCCAAAGCATTATAATTGCAACAAATGGTAAAGGGGTATGGTAAAAGTCTGCAAGTAAGTAGTGATGAACATGTTAGAAGAGATGGATTAAAAAGCCAACAGGAGTCACTCATGAATGGATATTCCTGCGATGTGCTGTCTGGCGCTACCGGATACAAGTATTACAACACTCGTGTTGATTTGTACTGGGTTCTGGGTCGAAAGTTTCTAGATCGTTGCTTCAAAGTCCTCATAGTAAGATCATCATCATCAAAGAAGCCATGAGCCTGACCAAAAGGTACTGTGGTTCGGGCCGCCGCTCACCTCAACAATGACGTGGAATATCCTAGAAGAAAACGTTATTAAGAAGGTTGAGCATTATTAAAACAAGACTGAGCGGAAGAACTAGAAACGGTATGGATACAGATACGCCATTGACTGCGACACACCACCATCTCAGATAGCGTCTCCAACCAGCCGTTTGAGTGGTCACGAGGACCCCATCCAGGCAGGCGACACCTACCCACTCTGCTCAGTGGAGCAGTCAAGGTTTTCATATTTCGTGACCACGTTGTTGCTTGACCACCATGTGGTTTCACCAAACGGTTGGTGGTCTCAATATATGACACTCGGTACGGTAAACGATCAGATGGCATACGAAGTACTTGACCCAACCATCTCAAGCTGTGCAACGTAATTAGTTGACCACTTGATCGCGCATCCAGAGCATTCCGGAATACGCGTCGGCAAACTGCCACAGTGCTCACCGCATCAGTACACTTACTACGGGCCAATTGGCGGGGACAACGATGGTCAAACACAGCAAGTCTGTTGATATCTTCTTTGCGAACAGGCCACGTTTCCGAACCATGAAGCAAAATGGAACGCACACAGGCATTACATACCCTTCCGTTCAGCGACAACCGGACGTCTTTCCGACGCCACAGATGACGCAGTTTGGCAAAGGCAACTCGTGCCTTTGCTATCCTCGTTGATATCTCATCAGCAATATTACAGGCTGACGAGATAGTGCCACCCAAATAGGTGAAACTGTTCACAATCTCTAGCGAATTACCTGCGATGAAGAAAGTAGGAATTTAAGTGCCTCAGTCTTGAAGCAGCACTTTGCACTTTGAAGGTGCAAAGCGCATTCCATACAAACCAGCTCTGTCGCTCAACTTGTCCAGCATGGTCTGAGTAAGACAATGTCGTCCGCATACTTCAGATCGGTCAATCTAGCGCCAGGAAGAAGCTCAACTCCAAGCCCACTGGATTCGCGAAGGGCACCCTCCAGAATGTCGTCCATGACAAAATCGAACAGGAAAGGGGAAATCGGACAACCCTGACGAACAACACTAGAAGTGATGAACGCCCGAGACAGTTGTTCATAAACTCTCACCCTGCTTGCAGAGTGAGCTAACAGTGATCTCAATAGATTCACGTATTTCTCTAGTATTCCTTTGCGAAGGAGACAGCTCCAGAGAACGTTACGAGCAGTTGAGTCGAAATCAGCCTTTAGGTCCAAAAAGACCACGACTGTCGGCTATCTGTAACAGTGCCGATGTTCCAAGATCCGTCGCAAGGCAAAAATATTATCAACGCACGCCCGACCGGATCGGAATCCTGGCTTTCTCTGGACTTGGTGAACCGACGTAAAATGAGACCAGTGAGTAACCCGGACGCAACAGACACCAAAGTCATACCTCTGTTTTTGCACGGGATTAGAAGGCCATAAGAGATCAACCCGACAGCCGAATAAGAATAACGGTCCTCAGTGCATTCCACGTTTAGGTGACGTCTGGAGATTTTCAGTTGTGATAAGCGCCTGCACATATCTTGTTCTGTTATGGCGCAAAACCTATCAATCATCATGAACGGGAACACACAACAGTAAAGGTTCACCTCTACTACGCAGTGACACTGAAGCACACTTTTGAGCGTATCTTCCTCTGCTAATTCACATGGCATCTGATTACCAAGTTTGTTTTGCATCTAATGAGCACAAGTAGTTTCGCAGAACGTCGGGTGCAAGAGAAAAGTCTTACATTAAACCTCCACAGGTTATTTTAGGATTGATCTCTAACAGTTCTGTCCAGCGACGGTCTACAAGTAGAGATCACCTACTACAAAGGGTAGCATTGAGATTCATATCTAAAGGCCAGAACTTTGTGAACCATTTGTTTGTGAGGCATTTTCTCCAAACATCGTTCATGTTTTCGGCTGCTTCCCATATTTCATGCCAAAGTATGAACTCCGAGTATACAAAGTCGAAAATCACGCCTTTCTATGCTACATTATAAAGCAAAAACGTAGAAAAAAAAGTAACAATCAGCGACTTTTCATATGCGCTAAATTGTGGCGAGTGAAACGAAAAAGAACACGTCAGGTAACTTAAATATTCATAAAATAAGGCGCTTCAAAGTCGATCGCCATCAAAACGACAGGCACATAAAGAACGGTGTAAGGTGTTAACAAATATGACAATCTTAAGTAGCAAAAAAATACAAGTGAAGGAAATGGTGACCACAATGAAAGCAAAAGAACATACCCCCGCTGGCATATTCCATAACCAAATAAAGTATTTTGTCATTTTCGATTATTTCGAAAAGCTTGACAATATTTGGATGATCCAACAATTTCATAAGCCGCACTTCTCGAAAAAGCTAAAAATAAACCAATATTAATGACAAAAGTAGGCTAAAAGGATTACCTTTTGACGACTAGATGGACTGAGTTGTGTCTTGTCAATAATCTTGATGGCCACTTGTTTGCCCGTGATCACATGACTCGCTAATTTGACTTTAGCGAAATTGCCTTTGCCAATGGTACGTATAAATTTATACTTCCCCACGTTAGGCTTATCATCAATACATCGCCAACGTAGAGGGAGATTTGAGTCAGAAATCTCCCCGTTGTGTTGCTGTTGATCAGATCTAGATGGAGGACGTGGGGCTACCGGAGCCAAGGCGGCTGTGGCCATCGAAAGTTCGCCAGTATTAGCTGATAAAGAAACAATGCACAGAATCAGACGGGGAAATAGTGTTCGGATTACAACTGGCTGTTAAACACTTAGTATTTTCAAGTTGAACATCACTCACAACTGATTGCAGCTTTTGCATTCCCATCGACTTTCCAGTCAGCTCCTTTCGAAAAGAAGCATTAGAACTCGTCAGTAGTGCATATCCTTGCCACCATCGGGACTAGAACTCTGGCCACGCTTTTGAGGCAATCGTGTTTACCGCTGCGCCACTGATTTCACATTAGGCACGACCGAATTATCATATGTGAACGCTCAACCACTTTCGTTTGTGAGTGATCATTATATTGTTTCTAGCTGATTACGACAAAAGAGGGATAGCAATCCCCAGTGGTATGGAAAACCGTCGAAATCAGAAAGCCTAATAACTTTCTTCAAGCACACTAACGACAATGACAACGTTCCGATTAATTTCATACAATTCTTAAGAGATCAATCATAACCTTGCAGATGATGTTGGAGTAGCCTGAGCAAGGGAGGATCTAGTTCGATTAACCTATATGAATGCAAGCGTTTAGAACACGGTAGAGAGACTTCAGTAGTTCAGTTAATGGCACTGAAGCATAAACCACAATGTTCTTGCTGAAATGGTTTAGCTTTACCATCAGAAATGTTTAAAGCAACGTATTCAAAGCAGTCTGGACAAAAAGGTATCGTGATCGTTATACACATAAACGTGGAAGAAAGACCCATTGATTTGTGAATGAAATGTTTTACAACTGTATACAATCAATGAAAATCATGCCCATCTATGTGAACTGATTGAAAAACCATAAAAAAAGGAGCAAGTGAGCCAAATATATCACCAACCATGCGTGAAACAATAGTGATACGCTGCAACTTGCAGGCGCTGGCAGCATATCAAACATATTTGAAACGCAAAAACAATATTCACTGTAAACTGTATAACCAACTGTCGACGGGGTATGGTTAATTGACAATAACAAAAGAGACAGCCGCGACAACTATTAGCCTTAGAAAGTGAAGTTCGTGCTGATTACGAAAAGTGAATGTTATCTATCGGAACAACTACAAAGAATAGCAAACATAAGAGACTTTCCTCTTAGACAAGGACAAAACACCCAAACATATAGACCGCTTCAATACCAATGAAAGGTAGGTGTACACAGCTAATATTCTACAAACGAAACGCCAACGTTAGGAAATCCAGTAATCGTAATCACAGTACCAAACACTATGAACACACGATTATTAGGACCACAAGACAGACGTTGCTAGGACACACAACTTAATGTGTTGTGTCAATGCATGTACTTGACAGAAGTTGAGCATCACTCACAACCGACTGCGTTGTTCGCATTCCTATACAATGTGGTCGGAGGTTTGTATGTGACAATCCGATCGTGCTCAGAGGTTAATGGCGCACTAATCGATATGTATGTCTCAGAAAAGCTTAACCGGAGTTTCAATCTCGGTCATGGCAAGGATGCACACTAACGACAAAAAAAAACTCGAATTTAGTGATTCTTTTCGAAAAGTCCGGCAGTCTGAAAGTCGCGATTAACCGAGTATGGTTCAGGTTACATCAAAGAAAAGTCTCTACTACTTATCAGCATGTAATAAGATTGCGAAATCTATTCATAACATGAATGGCCTCCGCGTGGAAACTGATTTTTATTGTACAGAAGCCAACGCTAACATTGACGGTGTCCTTTGGATTATTTTCATATTCAATATTGACACAGCAGACAGCCGTGACACAGGAAGTCACACTGACCACACAGGCCAGATGTTACCTGAAAAATTAGCTTTGAAATGTTTTACAATTGTGATATAAACGTAAGCCCAGGTTTGTATGAAAGGTTTACAGTTGACAGACCACGATAAAATTTGAAAGTGAGAAAGAAGCAGGAGATAACTAAATAATTTCTTGAAAAATTCTTTGTCGACTCGCATTAGTGGTCTTTCTAGCAGTCACAATGATAGCTGACAAAGTGAGACTCGTAAAAATAAGTGGAGACAATCTGTTGATAATCCTCCAAGCGAAAGTAGCTTCAGTTTACTTAGCACTTCCAGTTAGCCAAGCCGCCCGTCACTGACCAGGCTGAACCAAGGGCTCTCTCGGACGGGATGTGCAGCATCTAATAGTTTTCAACAGTTCTTTGGCGTTAGAATAAACCTAACCTAGAGAGGACAATTCGCATTCAAAATCCGACTATCTCAAGTCATTATTAATATATGGGTCACAGTGAGATTCAAATATATCTTCAAGGGTTTGTGTTGCCTCAAGGCCACTAATTTCTGTATATATAACTGGTGGCTAGATACATAGCTCATTCAGAGTTTACTCTGTTAGTGCTTTCATTGATTCCTGTTACCGGAGTTTAAAGACAAGCTTAAAAGGTCTCAACATACATTATTCTTTCGAGTTTGTTCATAATATTTGCCAGCATTCGTTGGGATTCGGTCAAAACAGTTTGCCATTCCCACGGGTTTCTGTACCGCCAGCAACAACACTTACTCTCAGCAACAGCTGAGACATTTTCAGACGACAGGATTCGATTTGAAGTACCAAGGGACTGATTTTGTGTTTTAAGCCTGTGTGATCACAGTTTGGGGTAATCTCACAAATATTAGTCAATTGTGCTGACGGGAACGTTGCTCATTAAACTGAATGAAATGAGTGTGGACGAAAGCGTGGCTCAAGCCCATGAGGAGCAGTTGCCAAGAGCGAAGCCACGCCATCTGTAGCTAACAGCCGAACGATTTATCTAAGCCAGAGACCGATTAAGAATTATTCACACCGTGCACTGAGCGCAGTTTGAAACTAGTGAATGTCAAAATCAACTAGTCTACACCAAAAGACCACGGCAACCGCTCGCCAATGAGCGACGCGAGGCTATCTAAGGTTAATCGCCTAAACTTGATCCAGGATCGCTCAGTGGATCCATTCAAGTGATTACAATCTCAAAGAGACTAGCTGACAACAGCAGTGGTTAAATTCTAGTGGAAGACAACCACACTATCAACAGGAATATGGATATAGAGTATACGGAAAGACTTGGCTTCTGGAATGGAATGAAATGCACCTAGCAAAACAAACAGCTAATTGGCAACGGGCTGCGAGGGTGGTCATTCCTACATAGTTAGACAGCGCCTCACAAGGGCATTAAGCTGAGCTGTAAAGGTGAATACGGCATCGCCAGACCACTGCTATACGGCAGATACTCTACCAGAATTCGGAGGACAAGGTTCAATCCACAAAAACTGTCATCCATTCTTACAACTCCAAATGACCATTGCGAAGTTGTAGTTTTTCCAATACACATTGGCAGACTGTGCGTCGCTTGTATAATCACCTCATTTGAAACATTAGTAAAAAATCGAGCAAACTTACAGCATTTACAAGGACAGACCGGGCAGTCAAATGGTGAAACAAGAATAACCGTGCACACGTACGGGAAGACATAGTATCGGCTGATGGTCGAGCGAGTAGACCACGTGAATTCGTGATCAAAACAACAATAAAAGCCGGAGATGATAAGACCTAGGTAAGCGAAGCGACCAAGCTAATTGCAAACAAAGTAAGATAAAAACCAATCCAATGTTGTGGCAACGTTTACGTCGTAAACATTCGGACTTTGACCTTTTACATCACAAGACACAAAGTGCACCCAATATAAACGAACGCAACCAGCTAAATAGGTGATCAACATAATGACAAAAAATGAGTAGGACGATATTATCAACACCGCTCAGTATCAGTCATCCTACCATCTAGAAACTACATTTTGAGCTCTTCATAGCTTTTGAACGCCCCTTCCAGAATATCACTCACGACGTAGTTAAAAAGAGGGGAAAGTTAGAAATCCTCGGCAAGAGCATGACGTGCTCGTTCAGTGTTTACTTTATTTTTACTTTCAACATAATTTACTGAAAATGGTTCATGAAGAAGTAATCAGAGACAACATTGAGTTGACAACAGTAATTAGTTTGATGACAAAGCACATCAGGAAGTGAGAACAATAACACAGTCGAGATTACACAAAACGCACCCGTAGACCTCCTATCGTTTAACAAGGTGCAGCACATTCAACGTCAGATCTGACAAAGATAATGTTAATTAACGTGCTGTTACCAATTCCCTCCGGGTGACAGTCTGGAAATCATTGCATTGTCTAAGTTCGCAGCGACAACGTAAACATTAAAGGCAAATGTAATAAAGCGCGCTTGGACGGTTGACGAGGTTCAAACAACCTATCACTAAATTATTTTCCAGATGGAATCAGCCAAGCAGATGAGTACTATTCGGATGCAATCCAAGGCAAAGTTTGAGCAGCGTTATGATTGGTCTATTCTATTTTTCCATTGCCATTGTCTGACTGCCTCCTGTGAGTGCCAGGCCACTCACATAGGCATAACGGAGCGGCAGTTAAGTCATCGCATCAACGAACACATTCCACTTTGAGTTCGCAAAATGCTCATGGATACCATAATATCGGGCTCAAGTCAGAATGTAACAAGTCACACGGAACCAATGTCAACCACCACCCCACACCTGTTGATTTGTCGACCCCAACTGAACATGGAGAAGGCGTTTCGGATGCGTTACGTAACAAAAAATCGAAAGCTTCTCCGGTTCGCGGTGGCGGTAGCAGTTAGCAAATGGAAGCCACCTTGTGCGTACAGAAAGACTTGTTCGTCAGTACGAGATTGCCCTGGTAACGGATGTATGTGTGTGCGTGTTTGTTGGGTTTGTTGTTTAGCTTTACAATGCCCATTGAACTTTGCTACATAAACTCACAGACTGCAGTATGTACCTGATGAGATGCAGCGAAATGTGTTCGAGAGATACATTGTGCAAGAAACTGTTTCAGACTTCTATGAACGATATTGGTTTATTCCTGTAACCAATGAACAACCAAAGCAAACCGACCGAAGCAGAAAGCATTTGACTGCAGCGTTTTCCATAGCCTGATCCGTCCAAAAAACATGACAGATCGAATCCGATAAATGCCAGATGTGGTAAAAGAGCAGTCGACATGCGCAGTGCATGGGCTTCTTATCTCAGACTGCGGTTTTACTATATGACCGACAGATTGCAAACCATGGAATATGCCCGAGCAAAAGACCGCGTCGCTTACGCCATCAATACACTTGATGCAGGCTAAGCAGTCAAACAAAGCGATGGCTAGACACACCTGTGTTCACATCATGCATGCGAACAGATTACCGCAATTAACCATGTCTACTTCATTTCCTTAATAACTAATTCATTTATTGCATATCACCTACATGAATTCATAATTCTACTTCCAAACGAAAGAAAGAACTTCACAATGAAAGGAACAGTGGGTGTGAGAGCGCTGACATCAACAGTATCATTGCGACAACACTACACGACGGGGACAGTACCATATGGGTGAAAGAAACAACTATCCAACAGACTCATCACCATAATCCTGTTCAGCTTTCAGTCGTACCACCAAGTACTACGGCTTGGGCTGCCACAGATTCTAACAAT